>MDKI01080821.1:0-55676 GCA_005239505.1 Nicotiana paniculata | reverse complement strand
TTACAATTATTAAATACCGTATTTTATCATTTTTCATCGTGCAAATACTTAACAACGTGTTATTTTCTTTTTGCATAAATCATGCCCAACATCATATTCCACTCGTGCGTAATTAATACCATAGCAACATTTGATGAGTGTATGCACTCTTCCTATATCACCCTTCTTGAATTTGGAAAGGCTTATTTGCGGTAAAACTAGTTGATCAGCGGTGTAGTCGATGATTCCGTGCCTTTCCCCCTCAAGTTGTCCGCTTGAGGGTACCAGTCTAGACCTCTATTGAAACCTTACTCTGATAATAACTGTACATGCATCACGGTCAAGCCCATCCTGGGTTAATATGTTGTCCACATAATAACCTTTTAAGTAAAACCTTGTCCAAATTCCACCGGGGTTTCCATAATCCCAACGAACGCAACCACGATCTGTGCATTATTTGGAGAAATAAATGCCGATATGCTAATTGTTAATGTATAAATAGTCGAATTTGGAGGGGGAAAGGGTATAACCTTGTTTATTTTGCAGAAAATGAGGCACGAAGTCCCCAGGTTCGTCATGGTCTGAGATATACCACCGTTATTTCTAGATTGGTGGGAGCACCTTCCGTTAAGTGAAAAAAATCATGTGAAAATGGTCCTCAAAATCTTACCTTCCCTATTAGACATCCAACCAACCAACATGTTGATTGAAGCTGCTACTATGTTCTGGGACAGAGAAAAGGCTGTATTACGTTTTGGCAACATAGAAATGACTTCTCTTTTGGAGGAAATAGAGGGATTCACTGGACTACCTCGGGACAGTCCTGGTTTATTGGTACCGAAAAATCGCACCCCCAGGGGGTTTCTGAAAATGATGGGCTTAAGAAAGAACGACGACTTGGTATGTTTGAAAAAGTCCTACATACCTTTTGACGTCCTTTATGAACGATACAGACACATCAAATCTTACCGTATCTTTCATGGCGAGTTCTCCATCACCTCCCTACGTTGGATTCATCGTAGGCTTTTCGTGTTCATCGTCTGCTTTTTGGGTATGATAATGTTTCCAAGAAAAATAGACAAGATTCACACCAGAGTGGCCATGGTAACCAAATCCTTAATGGAGGAAATCAAGGGGAAAACGTACACTATTGTTCCTAAGATTATAGCAGAAATATATCGGGCTTTGGATCGTTGCCTGAAAGGGTTTAAACATTTTGAGGGTTGTAATTTGCTGCTACAAGTTTAATTGCTGGAACATCTCTAAAGAGGCCAATACCGCCAAGAGTTTCCACGGAGACCATGGAGTGATCACATAGCTTTCCATCACCCCAAAAGAATTACCTTTATCCCAGACAGGTTTACTCAACCAGAGAATGTTACAGAATGGGTACAGTTTTTGACAGCTTGACCGAGGACCAAGTTCATTAGATGTTCAAGTGGTTCCCTACCAGTGAATTCATCATCAGATCTAGGGATGTTCCTCATTTGGTGTTGATCGGGTTAAGGGGAATACACCCCTATGTTCATATCAGGGTCATGAGACAAGCTGGTAGAAAACAAGTCATACCGCGAGTGTCCAAAATGAGTCACTACAGAGCAGATTTTTATGATGATGACATCCCGTACAAATGTGAAGCTCAACACATGTGGCACTTGAAGGTCATTGTGGAAAAGGACACCATTGAACCCGATTGATACCATGCAAGGCATGCATATTTCTACCCGTCATGGTTGGACGATAGCATAGAAAGAATAGTCGAGCCAGTGGTCGGTCGAGGAAACAAAGTCATAGATGAAGTTTCTGAAGCAAAGGTGAAGTATAACAGAGCGCGCAAAAGAGTTCACGAGTCCGAGGCAAGCATTTTGAACAACACAAGATCGATATGGAGGCAATCAATAAATGGAGGGAAATGGCTATTAGATCAAACGAAAGGCTGGAATATCTGGAGCAGGGTTTAATGGAGTTAGAGGGGAAGATGAGGAAAAGAGTCATAGACTGCCAGAATGCTGAGGTTAACCAAGGAGGGCATCTAGCAAGGGCATACCTACTCCTGGACATGCGCGACCTGGGGAACCTGATCGATGAAGCCAAGAGAGTCAAGCCTAGAGAAGGTCCCTCCGGGACCAAGTAGATTAGGAATTGCTTTTCGAATGTAATAAGGCAAACGCCATTAGTGACTTATTTATTTATTGTCGTTTTAGATTCGTCTTATTTATCACGTTAATGAAATGAGGTAATTATTGGCTTTATATATCTCTAAATCTACTTTTCGCTAGGCCAACCTCGGGCACAACGAGGCTCCCAAATTAGGATGCGAATTTACATTTCCGCAATATGTGTTTAAATACTACAAATACTTTTCCAGAATTCTCACTGAGTTGGCTACCTTTTTGTTTTTCTTTCCTTTTGATTATTCCCATTCCCCAAGGTTGGTTTACACATACTGGCATCATCAGCATATCATACCAGATCCAGAGGCCCTCCACCACCTCCTCCTCCAAGTAATCCGAAAAGAAAAGGAAAATCTAAGATGGATGATATGAGTGGTGTCAGGAAAGACGACGCTACACATGCTGAGAACGTGGAAACTTCCGATGGTCGGAGTACTCCGGCACCAAATGATTTGGTCTTACGGCTAGAACAGAAAATACTTGAATTTCAAGGGGAGCTCGAGCAGGTCCGCAACTTGGCAAACCTCTCCCTTACCCTAAACGTCCCAGATATCAACCAACCAAACACCCAAAACCTATTACCTCCTCAAAACACACCAAACCAACGTCCACAAAATCCTCCCGTACCCCACCAATATGCAACACCTCCCTAAAATCCTATTCCTTTACCCATACCTACACCCCCTTAACACCAGCATCTCTCGACTCAATATTCGCAAACCACTTATCACGCTCCTAAAAAAAATACCCTACAACCTATCCCCGATCCTCAAAATTCAACCAATGATCACCACTACACCCAAACCCCCGGCATTTATCAAAAAAATCCCATATATGTGAAAACCCTACCACACTCCACTCAACCAATCTCATATACACCAGAATCCGTCGAGAAGGACCTTCTCATTAAAAACATGGCAGAAGAGCTCAAGAAGCTCACAAGCCGAGTACAGGGTGTTAGAGGAGGTACAGGAATTAAAGTTCTGAATTATGAGGACTTGTGCATTTAGCCAGACATGGAACTGCCGGAGGGTTACAAACCTCCTAAGTTCGAAATGTTTGATGGAACATGCGACCCAAAGGTACATTTGAGAACCTACTGTGACAAGCTCGTAGGGGTTGGGAAGGACGAAAGGATTCACATGAAGCTGTTCATGAGAAGCCTCACTGGAGACGCCCTATCTTGGTACATAAGTCAAAATCCCAAGAAATGGGCTAATTGGGTAAGCATAGCATCAGACTTCTTGGATAGATTCAGATTTAATATAGAAAATGCACCGGATGTCCTCTACATACAGAATCTCAAGCAGAAGCCAACATATACTTTCCGCGAGTATGCTACTCGGTGGAGGTCAGAAAGGCCGGCATTAGAAGAAGAGCAAATGAATAAATTATTTGTCACAACTCAAGATCCACATTATTATGAGAGGTTAATGGTCATTGAGAATCACAAGTTAGCCGACATCATCAAGCTCGGAGAAAGGATTGAAGAAGGTATCAAAAGCGCAATGGTAACAAATTTTGAGGCACTTCAGGCCACGAACAAAGCATTACAATCGGGAGGCATATCAAAGAAGAAAGAATCAGGGACAATAATGGTAGCCCAAGGTCACAAATATCCGTTCTTATACCAAACACCTCTACCCACATACCAACCTTCACCTCCTACATATCCTCAATCGGACACCGCCTACCACACTTATAACACCCAACCAGCCTACTATCATTCATCTCCAACTCCTCCAAACTATCAAAAACCCAGGCCCAGTTTCAATCGCAAACCACCCAGACAATACACCCCTATTGCTGAACCTATCGACCAGTTATATGAAAGATTGAAGGCCACCGGATATGTCATCCCTATTCCCGCCGTTGCCATAGAAAACTCCTCCCAGTGGGTCAACCCAAACAAAACATGTGCATACCATTCCAGCATGAAGGTACATACCATCGATGGATGCCGCACTCTGAAAGACAAGATTCAGACACTGATTGATACCAAAGTCATACAAACAAAGGAAGTCGCGCCCAATGTCCGCAACAACCCTCTTCCAGACCATAGGGGTGAAGGAGTAAATGTGATAGAAACTGATGAAGAATGGGATCCTGAAGGGTCAGTTCGGCTTATTCGGGAAGGTGATGACCCTACGAAACTTGCAATCACACTCACTTCTATTGTGGTACAGGTACAACTAGTCGAAGTTGAGATAGATGCATCAAATCCGTTCGAAATTGAAGTGATAACGCCTGCAGCTACACCTGCTCCATTTGAAGTAGAAGTAACCACACCCTTCACTGTGATGGTAGCATCCACACCACCCTTTAAATCCAATGTCGTACCTTGGGATTATGTTTCCGAAGCCAGGAGGAAAGGGAATACGAAAGTGGAAGAGTCTAGTGCTGCACAAGGGATGACCAGAACTGGAAGAATCTATACACCTAAGAATTTGGGAGGAACAAGCAAGGAATCCACTGCCAAACAACCCATCATTGGAACCGGTCCGGATGATCTTTGGAGGAAGGTACAGGCAAGGGAATATTCTGTGGTAGACCATCTGAACAAAACTCCCGCCCAGATATCCATCCTATCACTGCTGAAAAATTCTGAGGCGCATAGGAATGCGCTGATGAAGGTGTTGAATGAAGCGTACGTGCCCAACAATATCACCAATGGGGAAATGGCCAACATGGTTGGCAAGTGCTGGAGAGCCAAAAGATCACCTTTCATGAAGATGAGTTGCCACCAGAGGGATTGAGCCACAACAGGGCACTGCACATCACAGTGCAATGCAAGGATAAGTTCATTGACAGGGTTTTGATAGACGGAGGATCCAGCCTCAAAATCTGTCCATTGAGAACTCTAAAAAGGTTGGGAAAGGGTTTGAAAGAAATACGAGCAGGGACTATTGATGTAAAGGCGTTCGATGGGTCACAAAGAGCCACAATCGGGGAAACCAATTTATGCTTGCAGATGGGTCCCACTTGGTTTGATGTTGAATTTCAGGTGCTAGACATATTCGCCTCCTACAATTTGCTGTTAGGACGTCCTTGGATACATGCCGCTGGGTCTGTTGCGTCCACTTTGCACCAAGCTGTGAAATTCTAATGGAATCATCAAGAAGTAATCATTCATGGAGATGGGAGCAATCCCATTTATACCAATCAAACTATTCCGGTCGTGGAAAATAGAAGAAAGTTGGGCGGAGAGACTTATCATTGCATCGAGCGCGCCAATGTAATTGATAAAGATAAATGGTGGAGCAGAAAAATAGAAAGCATACTGGCATGGTCGGGGTACTAACCCGGCAAAGGACTTGGGAAGAAACTCCAAGGCATTACCAAGCCAACACAGCTGAAACGTCATGGTACAACTTTTGAGATTGGATATCTGTATACCTGGAAAGAATATGATGATTGGTCGCCACCATGGCGTGGTCCATATTACCCTCTTGAGCAATCAGTGCCGAATTTGAGCCAATACTTCCATCAGGGCGATATAATATGGGGATCCGAAGAAGAAGAAGTGTTGGCTGCACTGAGGAATTTGTTTTTAGAAGATGATGATATGGATTGTTGTGTGATAGTTGAGGAGGAGGAGGAATAAGGACTTACCATTCAAACAATGGAGAAGGGAGCATTTCTCAAGAACTGGACTGCTACACCATCAAGGGCCCGGCGAGTCCCCGGGTAGCAAGGCGGCTAGCATCATTTATTTCTTGATCACTTTTTTTAAACAATATTTTCAGTATTTCATTTCGGAAAACATTATTTGAGTTATTGAAAATCGCTTTATTTGATATTTTAATATTTACCGATGGCTTGATGTTTTATTATTACTATCTTTCTTTCATATCCTTCTCTCTAGAGCATTACTATTTCTTATCTTGATGAACCGACGACTGTGACATGTTATGAGACAACGCAACACAAGGACAATGACTCGGAGGAAATAAAAGAAGATGACGTAATACCTGCGGAAATTATCAAAGAAGTTGAGAATTTTGAAAACAAGCCCAAGTCCAACCTGGACGAAACTGAGATAGTCAATTTGGGAGATTCCGAAACCATCAAGGAACCTCGCTTAAGCATCCACTTGTCTCCGTCAGAGAAGGAAGAATACACTCGTTTCTTGAAAGAATATGAGGATATTTTGCATGGTCATACGGCGATATGCCAGAATTGAGCACATCCATAGTAGCTCACAAGCTACCTAAAAACCCAATGTGTCCGCCAGTGAAGCAGAACTCAGTGACACAGAATGGATAAGGAGCCGCTATGAGCAGTTAGCCCTCATAGTCGGAAAAAAGATGAATGCAATATGTCACGGTTAGGTTTATCAAAATAGAATGTCCAGAGCTTTCAACAAAAGGGTTAAATCAAGACAATTCACACCGGGCAACTGGTGCTGAAATGGATCTTTCCACATCAAGATGAAGCCAAAGGAAATTTTCACCCAACTGGAAAGGTCCTTACATGGTTCACAGAGTATTAACAGGAGGAGAACTCATACTCGCAGAAATGGATAGAGAAATCTGGCCAAAGCCTATCAATTCAGATGTAATCAAAAGATACTACATGTAAACTATTTATGTTTCTTCGTATGAAGTAACTTGAACTATGCTCGACTCGATTCCCGTTTAAGAGGGGATACGTAGGCAGCCCTGTGGGTTCGGTCACAATTCAATAAAATTTCCACTTTCCCCACAATCAAAAACTGGGGCAGAGTTTTGAGGACCCTCAAAATTCGAAGCAAGTTCAGCCAACACCAACATATAGAATAGCCAGAAGGTCACTTAGTTAACTGGGGAAGAATTTTGAGGAGGACCCTCAAAATTCTATGGCAAGGGAGGTCGCAATGTCCCTAATAATGTCGCGGTTACTGGTTCATCTAACTGATTTCTAAATTGCATATTACTACGTATTTGAAAACTATACACCCATGGTTTTGAAAAGAACTTTACTTTTTAGCCAAATTCTACCCACGATGACTTAAACAGGACCTTCGGGAAAAATGGAGCGGAGCAAGCAGAATAAGACACGAACCAACCTCCCCCACAAAACTCATGAATTTTATTTGGATGCAGGAAAAGGTCATCATCATAGGCATCGTCACAACAACACAACTTCTATACACAAGACACGTTGCCAGCTAAGAATACTTCACTTTTACTCTTACATTTGCATAAGGCTAAGCATTGCCTTCTCCTTGCATGAGACTAAGCCCTGTCTCAATTCGTGCATGAGGTTAAGCCCTGCCTCCCCATTTTGCATAAGGCTAAGCATTTCCTTCTCCTTGCATGAGACTATGCCCTGTCTCAGTCCTTGCATGAGGCTAATCCCGGCCTCCCCATTTTGCATAAGGCTAACATTGCCTTCTCCTTGCATGAGACTAAGACCTGTCTCAATCCTTGCATGAGGCTAAGCCCTGCCTCCCTATTTGCATAAGGCTAAGCATTGCCTTCTCTTTGCATGAGACTAAGCCCTGTCTCAATCCTTGCATGAGGCTAAGACCTGCCTCCCCATTTTACATAAGTCTAAGCACTGCCTTCTCCTTGCATGAGACTAAGCCTTGTCTCAATCCTTGCATGAGGCTAAGCCCTGCCTCTCTATTTGTATAAGGCTAAGCCCTTCCTCCCTATTTTCCCTGCCTCCCTATTTTCATAAGGTGTCATATTCTAAAGGCATCATCCTCATAGCTGGAAGACATCATGTCATGGCCTGAGGATCTCTCAAAACTTGCACATCATTATTCAAAGGCATCATGGTTCGGAGGCACCATTCTCATGGTCTGAGAACATCAATTCATGGCCTGCGAATCCCTTACCATACAATTCATGGCTTGGTACATTATGGTCTAAGGACGTCATCCTCACTCCAAAGGGGATTTGCATCATGTCTAAGTTTACGCAATAATTTATACATATGTTCTTGTAGTATATTTTTGTAAACTTGCAGGTGATCCAGAAAGTAACCGTTATCCCAACAGGAGCAATCCCGCTCCGGTTCCCATCCACATCCTTCAAAGTAT
The DNA here is from genome assembly GCA_005239505.1 of Nicotiana paniculata. Taxonomy (NCBI): domain Eukaryota; kingdom Viridiplantae; phylum Streptophyta; class Magnoliopsida; order Solanales; family Solanaceae; genus Nicotiana; species Nicotiana paniculata. Next base: position 47,495 of record MDKI01080821.1, on the reverse strand, counting down.
TTCAAACATGACCATTCATTATCCGTTACCTAGTCTCATTTACCCATAACCGTTTCGAACCCCAATTAACCCTACCCGGAACATTCTATCCGTTTTTGCAATGATTACATTGGTTTACTCCATCATTGGATCCAGAACTACACACGGCCTGATTCCTGTAAAACCATGGATATGTAGGCAGCTCAGAATCCGGAGTGCAGCCTATATCTTCCAAATCACCCTATTCGGTCAAAACTGGTCATCATGTCTTTACCCGACAACTCTTTTATCCTTCCCGGGTAAAGAGGGGCAGCTGTTGATACCCACTTTTTTATCCTATTTCTCAAAAAATACATATATACCTTCAAAATAGTGCATAAGCATCATCAAGTATTTTCCATAATTTTCTATAATATTTAAATGTTTTTAATCAATTTATTCCTGCATTTTTTACTATATAAATAATTGTTAATTTCATCACAAGTAATTTTATAATGATTTGTTATTTAATTTTCATCATATATATCCATATTAAGCTTTAAATATTTTTGATATATTTATTATAATTATATTTGCATCCTAAGGCTAAAATTGCATATTTTGCAATAATAGCCCATATATATGCATAATTACATTATTTATACAGAAAATAAATTTTTATATTTTATAATGTTGAGTAATTATTTTAAATCATTTTCATGCACAAATGAAATTTTTTTTACTATTAATTATTTTTTTATAAATTATTTTACTGATTTAATTGGGTATTTAAAATATAGCCCTTTTTATTAATTAATTTCGGACCTAAGCCAATTACCCAAGCCCAATTACACCAGCCCAATACCCTAATACCCAATACCCATTAACCCAATCCCTGTACCCATTTAAAACCCGACCCAACACCTTTAAATCAGGACCGTTGATTTCTAAAATCAACGGTCCACAATCATCCCACCCCTTTTACTAACCTAACCTACCTAAACCCCAATCACTTCCAACGACCCACCATCACCAAACACGCTCATCTCTCTCCCTCTCTCTTCTGAAACCCTAGCGCCGCAATCCCTATCTCCCCTTTGATTCCAACCCAGAAATGGAATCACACGGTGATTCCTTACCTTATTTGGCCCCATTTCCTCACCGGCTACCTATTTTTGGTGTTACCTAATTTGCTTGCCTCAAATGGCAAGAAGATCCTGTAGAGATCGAACCCAGATTGGTTCAAATCTCTAACCTAGTGATTGTTTCCATCTATATTCATCAGCTTTTCTGTGTAAGTACGAATATCTTATGTATCTTTCATTGATTCTTATTTAACCCTAAGGTTAGGGTTTTCAGATCTTTTCGATTCAAACCAAAACTGGTTTTAACCTTATTTTTTTATGTTATTCCGTATAAATCTGCTTATTTTTTGTTTTTTGTTAAATCTTTTTACTTACCCAATTAAGGGTTTCAAATCTTCTTAATCGAACCAGAACTGGTTCGGGTCTATGAATAACCTCGGTTTATGTTCACTTTAACAAAATATTTTATTCTTTACGTATGTTTTTATCGATTTTATGGCTTACCTAAAATTAGGGTTTCGAACCTTTTATTTTAGGGCCAGATCTGTTTGATTATGTGTTCTGTGAATATGTTCCCGTCTACGTTCATCCTATAATGCATGTGACTCTTGCCTTTTATCTCTGCTGATTTTATGGTTTTACCTAAAATTAGGGTTTGAAATCTTTTAATGAGATTTTTACTCTTTCCTTTCTCGTATGCTACTGATATTTTCCTTACTCTGTTCGATTTACCTTGTTCTCATTATTTCTTTACCTTATTTTCCCTGGCATCTGACTTTTGATTGATTTTTATATGATGCTTTCCTTATTTTGAGTGGTACTCACCTGATTACTCGCTATTACGCCTGTTAATTGACTGACTCTGACTTAAATTGATTCTGAGTTTAACGTCTTTCCTTATTTGTGTAAGTTTGATTTCTTCCCTTATCTGTCTGCCTAATGGAATACTATTTAAACCCTTTACGCTTTTTCCCTTTAGACATTAGTCGAACTCTCATATTCTCACTAAAACTTAGTTCTTTTATTATGATTCTGTGCTCATTGTTTCTGCTCTTGGTCGGTTGAAAGCCAAGGCCAAGTGATTCTGGAACTTAACTGCTGTAGCATATTTACTTTCTTTCTTTCTTAACTGGTAAGCCCTAATCCCCTGTCGTTCATTCTCCATTTTTTCATAATCAGTGTTACTTGAACAACATGTTTTGAACCTTACTTTCAACATGATTCTACCTTTTATGATCCTATGACTCTCTTCTAATCTTATGGTTAATACTGTTAGTTTAAGATTAGCTATTTTTGAATAATATGAATTCTCCTAGAAGCTAGCTTAATGTTTAACTTGTTTCATGCACTATTTTCTGATCTTGCACCTATTCTGAACTTATCATCTTTATGATACCATTAACTTGAAATTGGTTCATTAATCCTAACCTCACATATTTCTAAGGTTACTTAATGTATCCTGCCCAACTTGTTCAACCAAACTATTTGCCTTAACATGCTTCTGTGATTAAGCAATGGTTGTCCTAAATGTCAGCATGCTCACTTAGTATAATTAGGTCTCTTTGAAGCTATGTACTTTGCAAACTTTGCTGCTTTCTGAATGCAATTCTGTGTTCTAAACCTTGTTTCTTATGAAATCAAACTGTTTTGAAATCTTCCTGTACTTCCTTTTTATATGTTGATTTTTAAAACCTCCATTCTTAGTCCCTTAGGTTCTCAACCACCCCAGTGTGAGCACTGCTCAGGGTTCACATGAGACTCCTGTGAACTCTGACACACTGGGAATTGGTTCCCAATCTCTTGTGAGCTATCTTCTGAATGTGTGGTTCTGGTTTGAGCATTGACCTGGGTCCCTAAGTCCCTTGGGAACTTTGACACATCAGAAATCTGGTTCAAATGTGCTATGGGTGAATTTACTATGCTGTGCCTCAAAGTTGTTATGGTTGGAAGGCCTGGTTCCCAGGTTTATTTGGGCCTAATGATGGCTTCCTATAGTATATCTTATTACAATTGTATAATTCATTTGCTATTCTGGTCTGTAATAATTTTGTGATAAACAGATTCTGGGGAATATTTAGTAAAGTTGGGGGGTTTTCTTATTTCCTTTTGTTAAACTGGGTAGAAATCCAGCCTATAGGGTTTCAGCTATGCTGTTAATTCTGTTCATTTGGCAAGAACAGTATGAGTTCTCTATTTGTGCTTTGAAATCCTGCCTATAGGACTTTCGTTGATTGTATTAATTCTGAGTTCTATATATGCATCATTAGATATCCTGCCTATAGGGTTGATATTATAATGACATTAGAAATCCTGCCCATAGGATCTATCAATATGTCTAACAGACGTGCATTAGCAATCATGCCTATAGGATCCCACTATTTGATTTAATTGTTTTCTAGCAATGTGTACAATTCCTGCATGTATTACTGCTCACTAGATGTCATGCCTATATGGTTAAATAAATTGAATAATAGATACCATGCCTATAAGACTAAAATCAGTTTCAACCCTAGAAATCATGCCTATAGGATCAAAAAAATCAATTCAGAAGATAGATGTCATACCTATAGGATCAAAATCAATTCAGATAATTAGAAATCATGCCTATAGGATTATAGGGAAATAAAACATGTCTCTATAAAGTTAAAATCAGTGATACACCTAGAAATCATGTCTATAGGTCTGTAACCATTAAACTTGTAGAAATCATACCTATAGGATTCCATTAATTGGTTCTGAATTCAATCGCCATTGTCAATCACCTAGGCGATATACCTGTAGGACTTAATAATAATTCTGGGTTTATTTTTTTGATGTATTACTACCTGAAGTGCCCAGATCATACTGAATAAAATCTGTAGGCAAACAACAGGTCTTAACACTCACCTTAATAAAACTTCCTCTGCACTTTGTTTTCTCACATAGATATACTGCCTATAGGACTTTAAGGTTAATAAAGTTTGCTGATTCGATTGCGTGCATTTGCTGTTTTATGTGTGGAGGTCAATATGAGCCTATATTTGATTTTTATCTAAAAGTCCTAATTGCTTTTGCTTGTCGCCTAGATTTTATATTTTTGAGCAACATAGGCTGTGTATAGAACTATCCCAAATAGAGGTCGTAATACCTCTAGGGCCATAGATAAGGGACGGGTAGTGCACGCATAGGGAACAATCTAGATACAACTAGAGCGCTTAAGTAACACATTAAAGATAGTAATCGGGTAGTAATGAGATGATAGTCTATGTGCTAAGTACTATGACTAACACCCCGACTTGAGGGAGTTACAAAGTATTGAACTGGGTGATCCTATAGGCTAAAAAACTTAGGACCCCCCCCCCCTTTATTCCTGTTTTAAAATAAATTGAGTACTTTACTTGTCCAAATTGCTTTCTTCCCCTTAGACTAATTCGCTTAATTTAAGTTCGGCCGAGACCCACCGTTGTGGACCTCGAGGGGTGACTAACACCTTCCCCTCGAGGTAACTTGAGCCCTTACCCAATCTCTGGTGATGTAAACTGGTTATATGAGTTATCTGCTCTAGGTGCCCTAACACACCTTAATCCGTTAGGTGGCGACTCTCTCAATTCCAATTCTGTACCCTCTCAAAACAGGAGTTGTCCCAAAAATGTCGAAACCCGATTTTGAGAGAAAAAAAGGAGGCGCGACACCCTCGACTTCTTTCTCTTTAACAATCCGGTTGTGTGAGAAGTGAGGTATTTGTTACAAGTCCAAGTACCCGCGCGAATGGTCTAGAATTTGCCTCGAATGTGTTTCTAGTGAAATGCTAAGTTAGCTTGGCTTGAAAAGTGATTGTAGGCTCTCTTTGGTCCGTTTTGAAACCTTCTATGGCCCACTAATGATATCATCCTTCGTAAGCCCTTTTGATCCTATAACCTTTTATTTTCAATAACCACATTACAAGCCTTTAACCGTTTTATAGTGACTCTCTCTTGGCACCCGACTTTTCTTTAGCACTCATGTGATTTAAATGGTAATAACATAAGTTTGGGGGAGATACAAGGAGTTTAAAGATGGTTTCAAGGCACAAAAATACAAAAGAAATGAAAAAGACAAAAAGGCAAAGAAAACGAAAGGAAGAACAAAGAAAAACACAGAAAGGAAGTGAATAATGTGAAAGGGTTGAAAAGATGCAAAAGAAAAAAAAGTGAGAAGCATGGAGAAAGAAAAGAAAGAGATCGTGAATAGCATGACAAAGAAAGGGTGGTGTCAAGTCTCTCTAATCTCCCTAAGGGAAAAGAAAATGACTCAAAAAGTCGGGAAAGTATGAGCCAACAAGAGAATATGAAGTGCTAAAGGAAAGATGAACCGATTCCAATCCGATATTACCCTCCTTAATCCAAAAGCCTTCATTACATGCCGAAAAATCCCTACGTGATTTATAGCCGAGAAAGCTTACATTAGTGGTGATCTACATGAGGGGCAAGCATATGGTACTTAGAGCCGCGCTTGTGACCTTCTTTTAAGAGTGATGAGAAAATCTTCCTCGATTCATTATTTTGAACTCTTCATTCGTGAGTGAGATGAGCTTTCAGAGAGTATAGGAGGAGGAGTTTGGGATCCACAATGAGTTGCATGAAAGTGCGAGCTTCCTTGATGAACAAAGTCAACCCTTGATGCTCAAGTGTCACATTACAGCCATTTGTGCCTCAATTTTCAAATCTTAGGTTTGTTAATGATTCATGAGCGTGTGGGTAATTGTTGGTCCCAATTTATTTGTTTTTTGATTAAACTTAGGACAGGTGAAATATCCCTTTTTCTAATGGAGGTGGGAATTGCCTTAATTGCTTGAGGACAAGCAAAAGTTTAAGTTTGAGGAGTTGATAAGTAGGGATTTTGACCGCTTATTTGCCCTCTTTCACTTGAGTTTTAGCTCGAAAATGCTTAAAGGTATCCCCAAGAACTAATGAAATGAGCTTACTTTCAGGAATATTGGAAAACGAGCCAAAAAGTGAAAATCAACTCAAAAAGGAGTCAAAATTGGGCAAGGACAAAAACATGGAAAAAGTGCTTAGAGTGCGGACCACACAATTCTGTGTGCGGCCGCAAACAATGAAGGAACCCTGTCAAATTCAGCTTCAGAGTGTGCGGACCGCATAATTCTAGTCCGGCCGCAGAATAGAGCTGAGAGACTTGGGAATTTTGAGAGCTAAAGCAGTGCGGACTGCACAAGTACTGTGCGGTCACAGAAGTCAGTATGCGGCCGCATTTACTGGAGTAGATAAAGAGAACCTCGAGTTGAAGCTGTGCGGACCGTAGAGGAGTAGATTAAGAGAACCTCGAGTTGAAGCTGTGCGGGCCGCAGGAATTTTGTGCGGACGCAGAAGCCAGTGTGTGGCCGCATTCACTATTACACGGACCGCATAAGAAGAGATTTAGAGAATATCAAGTGAAGATATACGGTCCGCACAAATTTTGTGCGGCCGTAGAAGCCAAAGGTGCGTCCGCACTCACTTTTGTGAGGTCCGCAGACTATAGTCCAGATCCCAGCTCAAGCCATGTGTGCGGCTGCACTCAGAATTATGCGGCCGCACAACCTCTGCAGGGACATTTTTTGTCAGATATTTTCAGCTTAGTATAAATAGAACTTTTTGTCATTTTTAGGTTAAGTTTGTTTTTCTAAGAGCACCTGTTCCATTTTTCTTTACTGGTTTAAGTAATTTTGTACTAGTTTTGTCTCCAAACATTAGATTTTCATCCCTTAATTAATTATTATGGATTCTATCTTTATTTCTTCTTTAATTTCTATAATTTTCACGAGTAGCTAAATTTCTAGCTAGGGTTATGACCCAACCCTAGTGTGGGTGTTTGAATTAGGGCTTGTTTGTGATTGAGTTAGTGATATTTAGACTAGTTCTTTCTAGAACTCAAGGATTAGTGGTTGCAAACACTGATTCATGCCTAATTGACTTAGTCTATACTTGAGAAAGAGAGACTAAGTCTAGGAAAACTTGGCTAACAAGAAATTAGGGTGAACTCAAAAAATTGATAGCCCCAATAAAAAGGTTGAATCTAGAGATAATAAAACCCGACTTGAGCTATTATCACTTGTATTGTGCAATACCCATTTGGGCTTGAGAAAGACAAATTGGGAAAAATCACTCAAACTACCGAGAGGTATAGAGTGAGTATCCGAGTGTGATTGCTATATTACGATCTCGACTAATCAAACTTGCCTTAGCGTTAACAACCCATTAGGTATCCACCTAGGTGAAAGTCACGACCCTAGATCCTTTTATCATTTGAAAAACAACTCAAACCAATATATTGTTTCTTAGTTTTATACTTTCAAACTATGGAACAAAATAAAAGTAGAATACCAATTAATATTGTGGAAGTGTAATTTGAGTCAAAACATACAATCAAACTAGATATACACCTAATCCTATATTCTAACTCCTTGTGGATTTGGTCCCGACCCTTGTTGGGTTTATTATTGCATCAACCGCCTCACTTAATTGTGATGTGGGTTTGGCCGAGATCAGAGACTACGAGTGCATACACGGGCTAATTGTTAAAAAATTCAATTTTTACTGAGTAGTAACATGTTACATCTTAATTGAGTTATACCAGCATGTGTAGTTATCCTGTTTAGCCTAATATCACATGTCTACGTGTCTTAAATGCTTATTTGAAATCTATGCAACATGATTAGTTGGATTTCTATTTTTCCTTGATTTGTTTTAGTCTTAAACAATAAAGTTCTTGCTGTTAATTGTTGTTTCCATAGGTTTCGAGGTTGTGTTTACTTTTGGGACTACGAGGCGGTACCTCGGGAGATCCCCCTACACATTTACTTTTGGGACTACGAGGCGGTACCTCAGAAGATCCCCTTGCATATTTACTTTTGGGAGTACGAGACGGTATCTCGGGAGATCCCTTGTTGAGCATTTACTTTTGGGACTACAAGACCGAATCTCAGCAGCGCCCCTGTTGTTTATCCATATGAGTTGTGTTGTTTTTTTCTGTTGTTTCTCCTTGTTACATTTCCAGTCTTTTATTACACTGCTATATTTTTCTGCCTTAAATTATTATATTCCAGTAGGGCCCTGACCTGACCTCGTCACTACTCTATGGGGGTTAAGCTTGGCACTTACTGGGTACCGTTGTGGTGTACTCATGCTACTCTTCTACACATGTTTTGTGTGCAGATCCAGGAACCTCCTACCAGCACCGCTATTAGTTGCGTACTTGCTGCTGCTCTAGAGACTTCAAGGTATATCTGCCAACGTCCGCAGACCTCGGAGTCCCCCTCTATCCCTTTTTATGATGTTCCTCATTTATTTCTTCTAGTTACTGATGTATAGAAACAGTTGGACAAATTCTTAGAGCTTGTGACTTGTGATTACTGGGTTTTGGGAATATTGTTATACTTGAGCTGTTGGTTAATTGTACATGCCAAGAGGCATTTTATAAGTTTTATTGTTATGAATTGAAGTTAGGTGTTAAATTTGTTTTTTTCATTATTACGCAATTGATAGGCTTACCTAGTCGTAAAGATTATGTGCCGTCACGACATCTTACGGAGGGAGAATTTGGGTCGTGAAAAGTTGGTATCATAGCTCTAGGTTCATAGGTGTTATGAGTCACAAGAAGGTTTAGTAGAGTCTCACAGATCGGTACGGAGACGTATGTACTTATCTTCGGGAGGCTATGGAACTTTTAGAAAAAAATTACTTCCTTGAGTCCTTGTCGTGTGAAATTGTTGACTTCGGAATTCTAAAATTCTGTCTCCTATTCTCTCACAAATGGTGAGGACACGTACAACTGGATCAGATGACCAGGCACCTATGCCCCTTGCTAGAGCCGCGAGAGGCCGGGGCTGTGCTGGGGTAGAGGCCCGAGTACGTCCACGTGGTGCAGCCAGAGCACCCGCAGGAGCTACTAAAGAGGAGTCCCCAGTAGCACCAGCTGGAGGACTATCACTTGAGGAACCTGTTGCTGCACCAGCCCTCCAGGAGACTCTAGCCAAATTTTATGAGCTTGCTCACCACCTTGGCTTAGGCTGGATTGATTCCACTTGCTCCTGCCACATCTCAGGCCGGGGGAGGAGCACAGACTCCCACCACCCATACCCCAGAGCAGCGGGTTCAGGTCGACCAGGTTCCAGAGATCATACCGATGCAGCCGATAGCTCCAGTTCAGACTGAGGTTAGGGCATCAGTTTATGAGGCGGAGCAGCTCAGGATTGAGAGGTACATGAAGTACCACATTCTTACTTTCAGTGGCTTGGCGTTAAAGGATGCCCATGGTTTTCTTGAGGAGTGCTACCGTATCCTCTATACTATAGGTGTAACAGAGTCGAGTGGGGTTTCTTTCACTACGTTCCAGCTTAGAGGAGCAGCCTATCAGTGGTGGCGTGCTTATGAGTTGGGTAGTCCGGATGAGGCAACTTCACTTACTTGGACTCAGTTCTCGGATATGTTCTTGAGGGAATATGTTCCCTAGAGTCCCAGAGACATATGGCATGCAGAGTTTGAGCAGTTGCGCTAGGGTTCTATGACTGTGTTAGAATATGCGGTTCGCTTCAGCGATTTGGCTAGACATGCACCAACCTTGGTTTCTACATTTTGAGAGAGGGTCCATCGGTTTACTGAGGGGCTCATCCCCAGTATCAGGATTAACATGGTCCGAGAGTTGGAGATGGATATTGCATACCAGTAGGTTATGGGGATTGCGAGGATATTGGAAGGTATGCTTGCTAAGGAGAGAGGAGAGGGAGGCCAAGAGGTCTCGAGAGTCTGGCACTTATAGTGGTACTCGTGCCCCAGTTGCAGATCATCATGGTATGAGCTGTGTGAGTCGACCCGTTCATTCAGTACTTCCAGTCGCCAGTGGTATTTCGGCCCCTTCTGGGCCCTAGGAGCCTTATTATGCGCTGCCAGTGTTTAGTGCACCTCCTACTCAGGGTGCTTTTAGTGGTCAATCCAGCCGACCTGGACCGAGCCAGCCACAACAGTCACACCCTCCGAGAGCTTGTTTTGAGTGTGGAGACACTGACCATGTGGTGAGGGATCGCCCTAGACTTAGGAGGGGTGCACCTCCATAGACTACTCAGGCACCGCGTGCTCCTCCAGGTCCCCAGGCTATGATTATAACACCAGCTAATACTCCATCGGCTCAACCAGCTTGAAGTGGAGGTTAGGCAGGTAGAGGTCACCCTAGAGGGGGAGGCCATGCCAGATATTATGCTCTTCATGCTCGTTCAGAGTTAGTTGCTTCCATATCTATCATTATAGGTATTGTTCCGGTCTGTCATAGAGATGCGTCAATTTTATTTGATCCATGCTCCACTTATTGCTCCATATTTGGGCGTATCTCGTGATTCTTTGAGTTCTCTTATTTATGTGTCTACACCTGTGGGAGATTCTATTGCTGTTGGCCGCATGCATCGGTCGTGTTTGATGGTTCTCAGTGGTTTTGAGACCAGAGCCAATTTATTATTGCTCAATATGGTAGATTTTGATTTTATTTTGGGAATGGACTGGTTGTCGCCCCATTATGCTATTCTTGATTGTCACTCCAAGATCGTGACACTGTCTATGCTGGGACTACCACAGTTAGAGTGGAGATGTACCTTAGATTATACTCTCAGCAAAATTATTTCATTTTATAAAGCTCAACGAATGGTTGAGAAAGGGTGTGACATATCTAGCTTATGTGAGAGATGTCAGTATTGATACCCTTAAAATTGAGTCAGTTCCAGTAAGGATTATCCAAATATATTTCTAGCTGATCTTTCGGGCATGCTGCCCGACAAGGATATCGACTTCGATATTTATTTGTTGTCGGGAAATCATCCCATCTCTATTCCTCCATATCGTATGGCTCCTTCTGAGTTGAAGGAGTTGAAGGAGCAGTTGTAGGAGTTACTTGATAAGGTCTTCATTCGGACAAGTGTGTCACCTTGGGGTGCTTTGGTCTTGTTTGTGAAGAAGAACGATGGTTCTATGCATATGTTCATTGATTATCGCCAGTTGAACAAAGTTATGATGAAGAACATGTATCCATTGCCCCGTATTGATGACCTATTTGATTAGTTACAGGGTGCCAAGGAGTTTTCCAAGATTGAATTACGTTTAGGCTATCATCAGTTGAAGATTCAGAGTCAGATTTCCCGAAGACTGCTTTTAGGACTCAGTATAGTCACTACGAGTTCCTTGTGATTTCATTTGGGCTGACCAACGCCCTATCAGCATTCATGCACTTGATGCACAGTGTGTTCCGGCCCTATCTTGAATCTTTCATCATTGTGTTTATTGACGAAATTCTGGTGTACACCTGGACTCGAGAGGATCATAAGCAGCACCTGAGGACTGTACGTCAGATCTTGAGAGAAAAGAAGTTATTCTCAAAATTTTTGAAGTGTGAGTTTTGGATAGACTCAGTGGCTTTTTGGGTCATGTAGTGTCGAGTGATGGGATCAAGATGGATCCAAAGAAGGTTGAAGCAGTGTAGAGTTGACCTAGACCGTCCTCATCTACGGAGATCCAGAGTTTTCTTAGTTTGCCGGGGTATATAGTCAATTTGAAGAGGGTTTCTCATTGCAACACCTATGACCAGGCTTACTCAGAAGGGTCCTCCATTCAGGTGGACAGAGGAGTGTGAGGAGAGCTTTCAAAAGCTCAATACAGCTTTGACTACAGTCCCAATATTGGTATTTCCTACAGGTTCGGGGTCTTATAATGTATATTGTGATGCATCGCAGATTGGTCTTGGTGTGGTGTTGATGAAGGACGGTAGGGTGATTGCCTACGCGTCTAGACAGCTGAAGGTTCATGAGAAGAACTATCATGTCCACGACCTTAAGTTAGCAGCTATTGTGCATGCCTTGAAGATTTGGCGACACTATTTGTACGGTGTCCCTTATGAGATCTACGCCGATCACCGGAGTTCGTCGCATCTGTTCAAACAGAAGGATCTTAACTTGCATCAGCAGAGGTGGTTGGAGCTGCTTAAGGATTATGATATCACCATTTTGTACCATCCCAGGAAGGCCAATGTGGTGGCCGATGCCTTGAGTCGCCGGGCGGAGAGTTTGGGGAGCTTAGCATACCTACCAGCAGCAGAGAGACCATTGTCATTGGATGTTCAGGCCTTGGCCAACCAATTTATTAGATTGGATATTTCTGAGCCGAGTCGAGTATTGGCTTGCGTGGTTTCTCAGTCTTCTCTTTATGATCGTATCAGGGAGCATCAGTATGATGACCCACATATGCTTGTCCTTAAGGACACGGTTCAACACGGTGATTCTAAGGAGGTCATTATTGGAGATGATGGTGCATTGAGGATGCATGGCAGACTGTGTGTCCAATATAGATGGTTTGCGTGAGTTGGTTCTCTAAGAGGCTCACAGTTCACAGTACCCCATTCATCCGGGTGCCACGAAGATTTATAAGGACTTGAGGCAGCATTATTGGTGGAGGAGAATGAAGAACGACATAGTAGAGCATGTGGCTCAGTGTCTAAATTGCCAGCAGGCAAAGTATGAGCATCACTGGTCAGGTGGACTGCTTCAGAAGCTAGAGATTCCGGAGTGGAAATGGGAGCGGATCACTATAGATTTCTTTGTTGGGCTTCCACGGACTCAGAGGAAGTTTGATGCAGTTGGGGTGATTTTGGATAGGCTGACCAAGTCAGCTCATTTCATTCCTGTGATGACTACTTATTCTTCCGAGCAGCTTGCTCGAGTTTATATCCGTGAGATTCTCAGGCTTCATTGCGTGTCGGTATCTATCATCTCTGACCAGGGTATGCAGTTTACATCACGATTATGGAGAATCGTACAACATGAGTTAGGTACTCGGATTGAGTTGAGCATAACATTTCACCCTCAGATGGACAGGCAGTCCGAGCGCACTATTCATATACTGGAGGATATGCATGGAAGAATTAGTTGGCTAGGGGTCATTTTCGCACTGAAGAATTGGTAGTGTCTTCTCCTAGTTATTTATTTTTTATTATTAGAAAAAAAGGTATTATATTGCAACTTAATTAATTATTCAAGGAGGACCTTATATCAATGATGATCTTTTATGATTTCTGTTAATATCATCCAATAAAACCTTCTACACAGAAGACCTCAAGATCAACATAATTAATTCTAGAATTTGTTTTTTATTTACTATACCTTTTTCTGATTATATTTTGCCTTGATGAGGTTATTAGTGCCCTCAAATATATCTTAATCTTGGGATCCAAAAGATTTTTGAAATCTAAAATTGGATTCCAAAGCTATGCATATAATTTAAGCTCATTTCGACCTTAGTATCGTCAGATGAAAAAAATATTTATTTTGTTAATTAATTTTTTATTATAAAACACAATTCCAATGTTGAAAAATGCTTGGAATGTGACATCAAACCTCCAAATTGTAATTCTTCCCGGATATTGACTTCCTCTTTTTCCCCCGGACTAGAGTCAATCTCAACCATATTTTCAACTACACTGGTTGACTCTAATTCCATATTTTTCTTGGCATCACTAACACTAATGGAGTTGGTTGGCGGATGTTCAATTCTTTATTAACTCAATGTAAAGCTCACTTTCTTCCTCAGAGCCGGACTCTTCTTGACTTCTTTCCACATTCTCAAGTTGGTGGGCATAGTGAGCCTCAACCAATGTTTTCATTTGATTCTCCAAGGTGCGGATATCATCATCATTTTGAGTCAAGACTTTTTTCAAGTCCTCGAGTGCCAAGCTTTGCTTTTCCTCATTTTCAAGAATGACTTCCAACCTGAGCATCATCCTCTCATTTTGAGCATTTGATAGTTCTTTTTTGTTTTGATCAAGTGCCAAGGGAGGATTTTCGGCGTCCATATCTAAGAAAGGTTCTTGGCTATCATTCACTTCCGAGACTTTTTGGACCTCTAAAGCGTCAAGCATTTCTTCCACTTGTGAGTTTAGCCTTTCAAGAGCCAAATCATTTTGGAGGCTATTTTCCAAAAGTTCCTCCAAGGTATTTTGTTCTTTGTTTCCTCCTTCAAGTAGGCATTCTAACATGAGCTTGAACTCTCCATTTTGACCACGCTCAACTTTTTCTACTTCCATGTCCCTATAATTGTCATAAAAAAAAGTAGAATCATCATAGCAGGGGGTTGGGGAAGGGAAGGACAAATAAGCACAATCATCCCAATGACCATTTTGACGACCACACTTATCACAAATACTCCATTCATGGGTTTGAGATTGTGCACACAATCCGCCCCCGAGAGAATTTAAACAGGTTTTCCACGAGTGTGGTCCTCTACAATAAGGACAAGGGTCATCAAAGTATGAATAACTACCATCCGACCAATTTTCATTACATGATGCCATTTTTCAAAAACTAAGAAAACAAACAAGAAAACAAATAAGAAGATAAACAAGATAAGGAAATGATTACACAAATATTCACAAGTTTGGACCAAGGTACTTACGTTTACTTCTCAAACAACCTAAATACGCCAAATTGTTCTCTGGAAACAACGCCAATTTTGGTGACGTCCAAATTCACTACTAAAAAGTAAATAGACACGGTCGCCATGCAATATAATTTACCCAACTATGAGTCGGGGTCGAATTCCATAGAGAACAATATGTAGGCGATTAGGAATGTAAGAGAATTATCACTTGTTATGCAATGCCAAACACTTAGAATAATTTTGAGATGATATTTATAACTAATCGCAGAAATGTAAACTAACCTAGAAAGCAAGTAAAATGAACAATGACTACAAGTATGGATTCATCGGGAATTACACTCAAGTAACGATCCAATGTATTTCACGATTTTACAAATATGAGCAATTTTATGTTAATTAGCCTTGGGTAAGAATTCTATATTAGCTTCTTTCGAAGACTAACAAGACTTCCTAATTGAATTATCCCTAAAATAATTAAGAGATTAAGCACACCCGGATGTGGTTACAAGTAGTTCAATCCTATCACTAGGTAGAATCTATAAAATGAGGGTTAAAGCCTCAAGTTCTTGTTAATTAATCTTTTCCAACCCCAAATGATATTTCCCAAAATTATTTCAAAATTAATGAGCGAGTCCTAGGGTTAGCTAATCACTTTGGAAACATTAAAGAACAAGAATAATTAAAAAAATAATAACTCACTACAATATAACTAAAAATCGTTTAATACATAAGCACAACAAGATATTTAATCCACACTTTAAATATGAATATTTCCATAAACAAGATTCAAGTGTTGAAAATAAATACTACACACTTAAATATTCAATACAAAGCAAGGAAATGAAGAAATAAGCATAAATGAGTAAGAAATTCTCAAACAAAAGCTTCAAACCTTCAGACCTAAGTGTGTCCAAGAACCCTAGCTTCCAAAACTTGTTCTCTCTAGTCTAAGGACTGAAAATAAGCCAAAGATCTTTTACAAATGAGCTAGGTCGGGTATTAAAGGTTGGGATGAAGAAAATGTGAAATGGCAGAAATGCCCAACACTGAAGCGCGATCTTCGCATTTGCGAACTAGGACTATAAGGTTGACTTTCGCATTTGCGATCTGTATGTTCGCAATTGCGAACCTGGCACTGTGCAGTTGTCTTCGCATTTGCGATGGGGGTCTTCTCATTTGCGAAATTTCACTGTCTGGTTTGACTTCGCATTTGCAACCCCCATCTCGCATTTGCGAACCTTAACTGGATTTGTTGACTTCTCAATTCCCACAAATGTGTCGCAATTGCGACACCTGAGGCCCATTCCCAGATTTTCTTCTTTTGAGCTTCTTTTTGACTCATTTTCACTTGGTTTATTCATGATCACTTTTAAATCACATAGAACCTATAAAATAGAAGTAAACGACATTAAACACATGATTTTATCAACTAAACCTAGCAAAAATCTAAGATTCAAGACGAGATACGTTGGTAAAATACCAACTTATTAGAGTCCATCTGGTATTTCATGTTTCTAAGCTCCGGACGTATCACGACAATCCATCTCATGTGTTTGATTTCAGCTCAGTCAAGTTGGACAAGGATTTATATTATGTTGAGGAGCTGGTGGCTATTTTGGATAGGCAGGTTTGAAAGCTAAGGTCAAAGAACATTGCTTACATGAAGGTTAAGTAGAGGGGTCAGCCGATCGAGGAGGAAACTTGGGAGACCGAGCATCATATACACAACCGTTATCCTCATCTTTTCACCACTTCAGGTTCTCTATGCTCGTTCGAGGACGAACGATTGTTTTAAATGGGGGAGGATGTAATGACCAGGCCGGTCATTTTGAGAGTATTAGCCTCGATCCCCTATTTAATGTTTTCCTCGTATCATTCTATGCTTATGTGACTTTCCAAGAGGTTTTGTTTATTGTTTCAGAGTGATCCTGGGACATTTAGTCCCTAAAATGGAAGCTTAAGTTCTAGGATTTTGGCCGTAGTTGGAACTGTGTGAACACGACTCTAGAATAGAGTTTCGTTGATATCGTTAACTCCGTTGGGTGATTTTGGACGGGGGAGCGTGTCCGGATTGTGATTTGGAGGTTCGTAGCTGAATTAGACTTGAAATGGCGAAAGTTGAATTTTAGGGAAGTTTGACCGGGAGTGGACTTCTTGATATCAGGGTCGGATTCCAATTTTGGAGTAGGTCCATAATGTCAAATATGACTTGTGTGTAAAATTTGAGGTTAATCGGACGTGATTTGATATGTTTTGGCATCAGTTGTAGAAGTTTGAAGTTTCAAAGTTCATTAAGTTTGTATTGGAGTGCAATTCGTGTTTTTGATTTTGTTTGAGGTAGTTTGAGGGTTCGACTAAGTTCATATGATGTTTTAAGACTTTTTGGTACATTCGGACGGGGTCCTGAGTGGCTCGGTGTGTTTCGGGGTGTGTTTTGAGCGAGTTTGGGCATTCCAAAACTTTGATGTTATTGGGGACTGCGGGGTCAAATTTGGTGTCACGACCTAAATTTCTCCTCCGTTGGGTATCGTGATGGCACCTAGTCTTAAGGACTAGGTAAGCCTAATATTCATGAAATAGCAACAATAAAAAAATAAAATCTAATATTTTTCTGAAATAAAGAATTCTTTTATACAATGCATATTCCCAAAACCCGGTAATACAAGTCATAAGCTCTATAAGGTTACTACAACTTCTAAATACAACTGTTCGGAAGTAAGTACAACAATGTAAATACATAATAGGAAGGTGACTCCGAAGCCTTGCGAACGCGACGACAGGTTTACCTTGAGTCTCCTCAGCAAGAACCCGCACAGCTACTAACGATCGATACCTGGATCTGCACAAAAATGTGCAGAAGTGTAGAATGAGCACACCACAGCGGTGCCCAGTAAGTATCAAGACTAACCTTAGTGAAGTAGTGACGAGGACTAGTCAAGACACCCATTGGTCTAATAAATTAACAGGTATAAATATAGGAATGACAGGGCATGGCACCTATCTAATGACTACACAATACAGTTAACAATATAACAACTACAATGCGGAAGGAAATACATCAATTAACGACGGAACATCATAATAATACACAAAATGGATGGACAGGAACACATCCCAAGTCCGATATTCACAACACAATAAGGACAAGTAGTAACTCAACACTGCATTAGTCTTCACACTAGGCCTTAGCCACAAATACCATTAAAATGGTCAAAATCTTCGAGTGTAAACTTTCACCCGCAAGTTTCTATATTTAAAGCTTTAAGGTAATATCCTTTTTAAAGGGAAATTCTTTTGAAATATAATTTTCCCAAGAGATGTCTCTCATACATAGGTTTCTTCAAGATAAAAGCTTTTCAAATATATTTCTCCAAAGAAAGTATAATTTAAACATAGTTTTCTTCAACATAAACATTTTCCAAATAATCTTTTCCAAAGGGATATCCTTCAACATAGTTTTATTTAACATAAGTATTTTCAAATATTCTTTTTCCAAAGAAATATTCTTCAAACATAGTTTTGTTCAAGGTAATTGTTTTCAAATTGGACTTTCCAAATAATTGCCTTTCAAATATAATTCCTTTGATAAAGTCTACCGGGATGCCGTCCCATAGTTCCGAATTTATAACACAATACAGAGGATCTCCCGGAATACGTCCGTAGTCCCAAAACAATATGCATTGCTAGGGGATCTCCTGGAATACGTCCGTAGTCCCAAAGTAAATATGCAGTGCTGGAGGATCTCCCAGAATACGTCCGTAGTCCCAAAGTAAATATGCAATACAAGGGGGATCTCCCAGAATACGTCTGTAATCCCCAATTTAAATATGCAGTACAGGGGGGGGGGATCTTCCAGAATACGTCTGTAGTCCCCAATTTAAATATGCAGTACAGGGGGATCTGCCAGAATATGTCTGTAGTCCCCAATTTAAATATGCAGTGCAACAACCAAAGACAACAATTATAGCACGAGAGAAAACTCGTACATCACTACATCAAATACAAAGAAATCATGACAATGACACAAGGTACAACGAATAAATCAATGCAAGAAATTCAACTCACAAAGAAATAGTAGAACATCGTTCACAAGGGATACTCATGGTAAAGAATACTAAGTGTAAAGAGAACAACTTGACAAGGAAAAACAGACAAGCAACAAATCCAAAAATTCAAGTCAACAATGCGAAGACAACACAAGTCAAATAATTTCAAGTAAAGACAAGTCGACTAAGATATAAGTTATCTAAACTCCTTATGAGGTCGATCAATTATGAGAGATATTCAACAATTCAATTAAGGGCAAGCAGTAAAAGATACTCGTAACTCCAATCAAGGTTAAATAATTATAGGATAGATAATACTAATAATTTCCATTAATTATAGCCATTTTATGAAAATATAGCATGCCGATAGAAGAGTTAAAACCTTTGGTTAAGTCAAATCAATGTCAAGTAGGCGGTAAGGGTGAATCCTAAAGCAATTAGCTCTAATCAAAGCATGTAGAGGTAAAACTAGCAATTAAGAACTCAAGCGTATCAAGAACAACTTCATACAAGGTGAATATAAGGACCTAAGAACCCTAAAAAGGTCAACCTTCTACAAATAAGTCTGAGCACACACTCATCACCTCGCGTACACGGACTACAATCAACATAGAAGACTCAAATCCTAAGGGGTAATTCCCCCACACAAGGTTAGGCAAGATACTTACCTCAACCGCTCGGATCAAACTTGAAATCACGTTCTTGCCACGAGTATCCGACTCCAAATGGCCCAAATCTAATCAAATCAATAGCATCGTGTAAATAATACTACAAGCAACTAGTTTAACTAATAAATTAGAAGCTAAGACGCGAAATTAGGAAAATCGCACATAAAGTACCCCGGGCCCATGTCTCGAAATCGGGTAAAACTTACAAATTATGAACACCCGCTCATTTATGAGAACACTCAAACAAGAATCATCAAAATCCGACGTCAAAATCTCACTCAAATCTCGGATTTCAATTGGGGAACTTTTTCTCCCATTTCCAAACTTTTACTCTCAAACTCCTTGACTAAATGAGTAAAAACACAATAGATTAATGCAATAAAACCAAATTCGAGTAAGAAATCTTTACCCACAAGATTCCCCTAAAAAACCGTCAAAGAATCGCCTTCTCCCGAGCTCAAAATAAAAAATGGAGTAAAAATGAACAAACCCTCGAATATAAACACTCTGCCCAGCGATGAACGCACCTGCGACTGATTTATCGCATCTGCGGTCCCAGGTGCGCACCTGCGCACGATCACTTAAGGATCCAAACTCCGTACCTGCGACTCACCTACCGCACCTGCGACTCCGCAGGTGCGGCCCATCCTCTGCAGCTGCGGTCCTTCTCCAGTCTAGCCCATGCCGCATCTGCGATCATTCCTCCGCTTCTGCGGACTCGCACATGCGGTCCCCTATCCGCAGGTGCGGAAAAACCAGAAGGTTTCACACCAGCAATAGCCTAAGTCCAAAATCCTTCTCGTTGAGCATCCGAAACACACCCGAGGCCCCCGGGACCTCAACCAAAACCACCAACCAGTCCATAACCTCATTTCAACCTAGTCGAGCCTTTAAACCACATCACATAACAACAAAAATGAGGATTAGACATGAATTCAAGCCTAAGAACTAAGCATTCTTTCCAAATCTACAAACGATGCCAAAATATGTCAAAACTAGTTCGAATGACTTCAAATTTGACACACAGGTCACAAATGACATTACGAACCTACAACCACTTCCGGAATTCGTTCCGGGCTCGATATCAAAATTTCACCTATTGGCCAAAATCGCCGAAAATCTAACTTTCGCCAATTCAAGCCTAAATCTACCACAGACCTCGAAACACATTTCGGACACGCTCCTCAGCCCGAAATCACCATATGAAGCTACTAAAATCATCCATAACTCGTTCCCGAGCCGTTTACATAAAAAGTCAAATTTCGGTCAAAACTTCACCATTTAAGCTTCCAAAACAACAGTCCTTCTTCCAGTTCGACTTCGAATCATCCGGTAACTGAATCCAACCATGCGCGCAGGTCGATATACACAATGTGAAGCTCTTCAATACCTTATGCCGACGAGCGGAGCTTAAATTCTCAAAACGACTGGTCGGGTCGTTACATTCTCCCCCTCTTAAGACAAACATTCATCCTCGAACGTGCCGAGATTTACCTCGAAATCATCCAATCACTGAATTCACCCTTCCAACACACACCCGTGGGTGATCCCATGTCACCCCAATCTACATAAGACTGACGACACCATAACAACTGCAATTTAACCTTCCTACCAACATTGATATGCCTCATACCCCAATTTCTCACCTTCTCCCTACTAAAAAAAGGCTCGATTCTAAATCCATATCCGGTATCAGCCTCAACCAACTGCATCAACTCATGCCTACACCCGCAAATTACAACCACACAACATAATGCACAACACATAGGACCTTAATAGCACTTCTGATCACAATAGCTGCCCGAAATCAACTCAACACCGACAATTAGCCTCATATCCGATAGAACTCTATTCCAAACCTCCATAACACTGATAATAATGAAGGAAACACGAAGACCTCATAACTTTGACACCCGAATCACCAAGCCACAACTAACACCACCGGGCACACACCCTGCAAGATAAAACTCAAGGAGCACAAAACGAAAGTGACTGAATATGAAATGAGGAACACATAAGGAAACTACCAAACAAGCCCGATAGGCACAACTCTCTATCAATGCTAACCTACAAAACAATACAATAAGGAAAGAATTAAAGCACATGAATAATCGCAAGGATCCCATCCTGGTATAACTTCTATCACGGCACACCGCCCGGTTCAACACTTCAAATCACATGAAATCACGAGGGTCTCGCCCTCAACTCTAAACCACAAATAGGGTATATACCCCGCCAACTGGAACTTTTCACTAGATCACTTCCTTTAACAAAATTACAACACATGCTGGCTCCCACACCGATGGAGCATAAGAATCACAGCTCGTAACCACTATACTCAGGAATCACATCAAGCCTACCGTACTGGACAACATGAATTTACTACTAGTCTCATATCTCTCAGTAATGAATAGAAACGAACGATAGACACGGGCTACCACCCACGGAATCTCCCAACAGGAGCAAACACGAAAATAAAGTGCAAAGCATGAAACTCACTCATAAATGAAACAACAAATGAGGGAACTCGTCCTGACCATCAGAGCTATAATGAAATACAAATGGTGACCCTCTGTAACAAATCAAAACATACATGTATGATAATAGCTGGCACAACAGCATCCAGCCTACTATATGAAACACATCCACGGGTCGGGCCTCCCCCTCTTGGGCACCCCTTACTCGCCTGAATACCCTATTAAAACACATCTGCCCAGAGCCTGGGACAATCTCTCACCATGTGGCTGATATCTCCAAAATAAAAACAACCTCTCTGCTGACGTGGCGGTGGAAACTGCGATGTACGAATACTCTGAGACCCATGAGCATCTAAAATATTGCGCGACGCCGGAAGTGCAAACTGAACTGTCTGACCTACAAAACTTCTACCATGTCGCACCCTGCCTCCAAAATAAGGGCCAGTAGATCTCTCCTCTCTACGACGCCTCCTCGCCTCTATGTCCTCTCTCTCCTGACCTTGTCTGTTCTCTCGCTCCCGGTCCTACATGCCCTCTAACCAATGAGCGATCCCTACCACCTATTGAATCGAGGCATCTGACTCCAACTCTCGAGTCATGCTGAGCCGAATATCATGCCTAAGTCCTTTAATGAATCTACGGACTCTCCCACTAACCGTAGCGACCAAGGTAGGTGCATGTCTGGCCAAATCACTGAATCTGACGGCATTCTCTGATATTGACATAGTGCCATGGCGCAACTGCTCAAACTCCGCACGCCATGCATTCCGAAGGGACTGAGGTACAAACTCTATGAAGAACGTCTCTGAAAACTGACCCCATGTAAGTGAATCCGACTCGGCCAGGCTACCTAACTCACATGGCCGCCACCACTGATAAGCCGCTCCCTAAATCTAGAACATAGTAAAAACAACCCCACTCGCCTCAACAATATCCAAAGTGCGTAGGATGCTATGGCACTCCTCTAGAAAACCCCGTGCACTATCTGAAGCAATTCTGCTGAATGTAGGAGGGTTATATCTCTTGAACCTTGCAAGTCTAAGATTCTCTCCCTACGATGCTACTGCTCTGACCATAAGCTGAATTGGAACCTCAGGCTGTGTCATCATGACACCTGGAACCTGACAAACATGAAATCGCTGCTCTGGAGTGTGGGAGATGGGAGTCTGGGCTCCTCCCCCGGCCAGTGAAGTAACTGGGGTACCCGGAACCAATCCCGCCTGAGCCAATGTACATGCTCAAGAAATGTGTTAAAGCCTCCTGAAGTCCGGGGGTAACAACAGGCGCCTCCGGTGCCTGTCCCCCCAACTAGAACTACTAGCGGCTCCTCAACGGATGCTCTGGTAGGTGTCCTAACTGCGGCACGTGCTCCTCGTCAACCTCTGCCTATGCCCCTAGTGACATCTACCCCGGGGTAATGTCATCCGGAACCGCAGCTCGTGTCCTCACCATCAGTTTGAGAATGGAATGATTGTTTCAAACTTCGAGATCAATGAATTCACACGATAGGAATGAAGAAAGTGGAATTGTCCTAATAGTTCCGTAGCCTCTCGAAGATAAGTACAGACGTCTCCGTACCGATCCGCAAGACTCTACTAAACTCGCTTATGACTCGTAGCACCTATGAACCTAGGGCTCTGATACCAACTTGTCAAGACCCAAATTTCCCCTCCGTTGGGTATCATGATGGCACCTAGTCTTAAGGACTATGTAAGCCTAATATTCATGAAATAGCAACAGTAAAAAAATAAAATCGAATATTTTTCTGAAATAAAGAATTCTTTTATACAGCGCATATTCCCAAAACTCGGTAGTACAAGTCATAAGCTCTATAAGGTTACTACAACTTCTAAATACAACTGTTCGGAAGTAAGTAAAACAGTGTAAATACAGAATAGGAAGGTGACTCTGAAGCCTGCGAACGCGACGACAGGTTTACCTTGAGTCTCCTCAGCAAGAACCCGCACAGCTACTAACGATCGATACCTGGATCTACACAAAAATGTGCAGAAGTGTAGAATGAGCACACCACAACGGTAAGTTTCAAAGTAAAATATAATTCTTTTGAAAGATAATTTTGAAAGATTTAAGGTAATATCCTTTTTAAAGGGAAATTATTTTGAAATATAATTTTCCCAAGAGATGTCTCTTAGACATAGGTTTATTCAAGATAAAAGCTTTTCAAATATACTTCTCCAAAAAAAGTGTCATTTAAACATAGTTTTCTTCAACATAAACATTTTCCAAATAAACTTTTCCAAAGGGATATCCTTCAACATAGTTTTATTTAACATAAGCATTTTCAAATATTCTTTTTCCAAAGGAATGTTCTTCAAATATAGTTTTATTCAAGGTAATTGTTTTCAAATTGGACTTTCCAAATAATTGTCTTTCAAACATAATTCCTTTGATAAAGTCTACCGGGATCTCGTCGTCCCGTAGTTCCAAATTTATCACACAATACAGAGGATCTCCCGGAATACGTCCATAGTCCCAAAACAATATGCAGTGCTGAGGGATCTCCTGGAATACGTCCGTAGTCCCAAAGTAAATATGCAGTACATGGGGGATCTCCCAGAATACGTTCGTAGTCCCCAATTTAAATATGCAGTACAGGGAGGATCTCCCAGAATACGCTCGTAGTCCCCATGGCATCCAATCAAGAAAGAATCACTTCAGACAATTAGACTAAGCTTCCCCCTTCTCTATCTTCTTTAGCTAATGATGAAGCAAATCCCTAAATTCAAAGTAAATATGCAGTAAAGGGGGATCTCCCAGAATATGTCCGTAGTCCCCAATTTAAATATGCAATGCAACAACCAAAGACAACAATTATAGCAGGACAGAAAACTCGTACATCACCACATCAAATACAAAGCAATCATGATAATGACACAAGATACGACGAATAAATCAATGCAAGAACTTCAACTCACAAGGGATACTCACGGTAAAGAATACTAAGTGTAAAGAGAATAGCTTGACCAGGGAAAAGCAGAAGAGCAACAAATCCACAAATTCAAGTCAACAATGCCAAGAAGACACAAGTCAAATAATTCCAAGTAAGGACAAGTCGTCTAAGATATAAGTTATCTAAACTCCTTATGAGGTCGAGCAATTATGAGACATATTCAACAATTCAATTAAGGGCAAGCAGTAAAAGATACTCGTAACTCCAATCAAGGTTAAACAATTATAGGATAGATAATACTAATAATTTCCATTAATTATAGGCAGTTTATGAAAATATAGCATGATGATAGAAGAGTTAAAACCTCTGGTTACGTCAAATCAGTGTCAAGTAGACGGTAAAGGTGAATTCTAAAGCAATTAGCTATAATCAAAGCATGTAGAGGTGAAACTAGCAATTAAGAAATCAAGAGTATCAAGAACAACTTCATACAAGGTGAATATAAGGACCTAAGAACCCTAAAAGGTCAACCTTCTACAAATAAGTCCGAGCACACACTCATCACCTCGCGTACACGGACTACAATCAACATAGAAGACTCAAATCCTAAGGGGTAATTCTCCCACACAAGGTTAGGAAAGATACTTACCTCAACCGATCAGATCAAACTTGAAATCACGTTCTTGCTACGAGTATCCGACTCCAACTGACCCAAATCTAACCAAATCAATAGCATCGTGTAAATAATACTACAAGTAACTAGTTTAACTAATAAATTCGAAGCTAAGACGCGAAATTAGGAAAATCGCACATAAAGTACCCCGAAAATACATCTCAAAATCCGGTAAAATTTACAAATTATGAACACCCGCTCATTTATGAGAACACTCAAAAAAGAATCATCAAAATCCGACGTTAAAATCTCACTCAAATATCGAATTTTCAATTGGGGAACTTTTTCTCCGATTTCCAAACTTTTACCCTCAAACTCCTTGACTAAATGAGGAAAAACACAATAGATTAATGCAATAAAACCAAATTCATGCAAGAAATCGTTACCCACAAGATTCCTCTGAAAATCAGTCAAAGAATCGCCTTCTCCCGAGCTCAAAATAAAAAATGGAGTGAAAATGAACAAACCCTCGAATATAAAACTCTGCCCAGCGATGACCGCACCTGCGGCTAATGTATCGCACCCGCGGACCCGCACCTGTGGTCCCAGGTGCGCACCTGCGCACGATCACTTAAGGATCAAAACTCCGCACATGCGACTCACCTACCGCACTTGCGACTCCGTAGGTGTGGCCCATCCTCCGCAACTGCGGTCCATCTCCAGTCTAGCCCATGCCGCATCTACAATCATTCCTCCACTTCTGCGGACTCGCACCTGCGGTCCCCTATCCGCAGGTGTGGAAAAACTAGAAGGTTTCACACCAGCAGTAGCATAAGCCCAAAATCCTTCCTGTTGAGCATCTGAAACACACCCAAGGCCCCGGGGACCTCAACCAAAACCACCAACCAGTCCCATAACCTCATTTCAACCTAGTCGAGCCTTCAAACCACATTACATAACACTAAAAACGAGGATTAGACATGAATTCAAGCCTAAGAACTAAGCATTCTTTCCAAATCTACAAACGATGCTGAAACACGTCAAAACTAGTCCGAATGACCTCAAATTTGACACACAGGTCATTAAAGACATTATGAAGCTACAACCACTTCCAAAATTCCATTCTGGGCTCGATATCAAAATTTCACCTATCGGCCGAAATCGCCGAAATCTAACTTTCGCCAATTTAAGCCTAAATCTACCACAGACCTCGAAACACATTCCGGACGCGCTCCTCAGCCCAAAATCACCATATGAAGCTACTGACATCATCCATAACTCGTTCCGGAGCCGTTTACATAAAAAGTCAAATTCCGGTCAAAACTTCACCGTTTAAGCTTCCAAAACAATAGTCCTTCTTCCAGTTCGACTTCGAATCATCTGGTAACTGAATCCAACCATGCGTGGAGGTCGATATACACAATGTGAAGCTGTTAAAGACCTTATGCCACCGAACGGAGCTTAAATTCTCAAAACGACCAGTCGAGTCATTACATTTGGAATTCGGATATGCGGTCGCAAACTCCCATAGTTGAAAATGTACGAACCGCAGTTGAAATTGTGCGGTCCGCAGAATTCTTCTCGCGACCGCAGAAAGCGTTCTGCAGGTTCAATGGTCTGACTTCGGAAGCTTATATATTTTGATTTATAAGGTATTTAGAGATGATCCAAAAATTAAAGGTTTAGCCCTTTGAATCTAGTTTTCAGAAAGTTAAACCATTCTTCATTTGGACATTTGTACAGAAAATGTTGACCAATTTACCAAAGTTTTGTAGTGCAGCCTCCGTTGAAGTGCAACCGCACAATTTGAAATGTGCGGCCGCGAGACCTGGGATGTGCGGCCGCACAAAAAAATATGGGGTCAGCACAATGGGAGGTCAGATTGTGTACTATATAAATGAGGGTTAGGGTATTATTTCACATTTGGACTTTGGGAGTTCGATTTGTGGTAATTTTTTGTGGGTTTTTCAAGAAATTCATCGGGGTAAGTGATTCTAACTCGGATTTGGTTAATATACATGAATATATCATTGGTTTCATCATTTAATTAGAACTTTGAGATGGAAATTTGGAGAAAATTGTAGAAACTTCATAAACTATAATTTGGGGATTTGAAGGTCGATTTGTGATCGAATTTGACTAAATTAGGTATGGTTGGACTCGTGGTTAAATGTGTGATCGTATTTTGTGACTTTTACTTGATTTTGGGCGGCGGGCCCGAGTCGACTTTTTGGGGTGATTTTCTAATTTCTTGCTAAAGTCTTGATTTCATTAATTAGACTATTTTCTTATAGTTATATTTATGATAAGTAATTGCTTTTGGCTAGATTTGGGCCTTTCAGAGTCGGAAAGTCGTGGAAAGGGCATCTTTACTGATTGATTGAGCTTGGTTCGAGGTATGTGGATTGCCTAACCTTGTGTGAGGGAAATTCCCTTAGGATTTGGTACAGTTGTGTTACTTCAGTGATATGTGAGCGCCGTGTACGCGAGGTGACGAGTGCGTACACGGGCTAATCATTGAATAATTTGGTTTTTACTGAGCAGTAACATGTTACATATTTATTGAGTTATACCAGCATGTGTAGTTATGTTGTTTAGCCTAATATCGAATGTCTACGTGTCTTAAATGCTTATTTGTAATCTGTGCAAGATGCATAGGTTAATTTCTAGTTTTCCTTGATTTGTTTCAGTCTTAAAATGTAGAGTTCTTGCTGTTATTTGTTGTTTCCATCGGTTTCGAGCTATGTGTTTGCTTTTGGGACTACGAGGGGGTACCTCAGGAGATTCCCTTGCATATTTAATTTTGGGACTACGATACGCTATCTCGGGAGATCCACTATTGAGCATTTACTTTTGGGACTACGAGAAAGTATCTTAAGAGAACCCCCAGCACATTTAGTTTTGGGACTACGAGGCGGTACCTCGGGAGATCCCCTTGCATATTTATTTTTGGGCCTATGAGACGGTATCTCGGGAGATCCCCTGTTGAGCATTTACTTTTGGGACTATGAGACGGTATCACAAGAGCGCCCCTGTTGTTTATCCCTATGAGTAGTGCTATTATTTTCTTTAGTTTCTCATTGTTACATTTCCAGTCTCTTATTACACTGCTATATTTTTCTGCCTTTTAAATTATTATATTCCAGTAGGGACCTGACTTGACCTTTTCACTACTCTACCGGGGTTAGGCTTGACACTTACTAGGTGCCGTTGTGGTGAACTCATGCTACTCTTCTGCAATATTTTATGTGCAGATCCAGGTACCTCCTACCAGCACTGCTATTAGTTGCGTACTTGCTGCTGCTCCGGAGACTTAAAGGTATATCTACCAGCATCTGTAAACCTCGGAGTCCCCCTCTATCCCTTTTTGTGTTTTTCCTATTTAATTTCTTCTAGTTACTGATTTATAGAAACAGTTAGACAAATTCTTAGAGCTTGTGACTTGTGAGTATCAGGTTTTGGGAATATTGTTATACTCGAGTTGTTGGTTAATTGTACATGCCAAGCGGCATTTTATCAGTTTTATAGTTATGAATTGAAGTTAGCTGTTAAATTTTGCTTTTAGTTTTCCATTATTTCGCAATTGATAGGCTTACCTGGTCGTAGAGACTATGTGCCATCACGACATCTTACGGAGGGAGAATTTGGGTCGTAAAAAGTTGGTATCAGAGCTCTCGGTTCATAGGTATTATAAGTCACAAGCAGGTTTAGTAGAGTCTCGTGGATCGGTACGGAGACGTCTGTACTTATCTTCGGGAGGATATGGAATTATTAGAAAAATTGCACTTCCTTGATTCCTTGTCGTGCGAAATTTTTGACTTCGGAATTCTAAATTTTTGTCTTCTATTCTCTCACAAATGGTAAGGACACGTATAACCGGATCAGATGACTAGGCACCCGCGCCCCTACTAGAGCCGCGAGAGAGGCCGAGGACGTCAATGTGGTGTAGCTAGAGCACCCGCATGGGTAGCTACAGAGGATCCCCCAGTAGCTCCAGATGGAGGGTAGTCACTTGAGGCACATGTTACTGCACCAGTTCTCCAGGAGACTTTAGCCCAGTTTCTAAGCATGTTTAGCACCTTGGCTCAGGCTGGATTGATTCCAATTGCTCCTGCCACATCTTAGGCTGGGGGAGGAGCATAGACTCCCACCACCCATACCCCAGAGCAGCGGGTTCAGGTCGACCAGGTTCCAGAGATCATATCGATGCAGCCGATGGCTCCAGTTTAGCCTGAGGTTAGGGAAGCAGTTTATGAGATGGAGCAACTCAGGCTTAAGAGGTACAAGAATTACCACCCTCCTACTTTCAGTGGCTTGCCATCAGAGGATGCTTGGGTTTTTTTTGAGGTGTGTCATCGTATCCTTCGTACTATGGGTGTTGCGGAATCGAGTGGGGTTTCTTTTTCTACGTTCCAGCTTAGAGGAGCAACCTATCAGTAGTGGCGTGCTTATAAGTTGGGTAGTCCGGCTTAGGCAGTTTTATTTACTGGGAATCAGTCCCCGGATATAAGTCCTCGGATATATTCTTTAAGGAGTATGTTTCCCAGAGTCTCAGAGACACATGGCGTGTGGAGTTTGAGCAGTTGTGCCAGGGTTCTATGACTGTGTCAGCGTATGCGGTTCGCTTCAGTGATTTGACAAGACATGCACTAGCCTTGGTTGCTATAGTTTGAGAGAGGGTCTGTTGGTTTATTAAGGGGATCAACGCTAGTATCAGGCTTATCATGGCCCGGGATTTGGAGATGGAGATTTCATACCAATAGGTTATGGGGAATTCTAGGATATTAGAGGGTATGCTTGCCCGGGAGAGAGAGAGGAGAGGGAGGTTAGGAGGTCTTGAGAGTTTGGCACTTATAGTGGTCCTCGTGAACCAGCTGCAGCTCGTCATGGTAGGGGCTATATTAGTCGCCTCGTTCATTCAGCACTTCCAGCTGCCAGTGGTATTCTGGCCCCTCCTAGGCCCTATGAGCCTTATTATGCACTACTAGTGTCTAGTGCACCTCCTACTCGGGGTACTTTCAGCGGTCAGTCCAGCCGACCCGGCCCGAGCCATCCAGATCAGTCACGCCCTCCGAGATCTTGTTTTGAGTGTGGCGATACTCGCTATATGGTGAGGGATTGACCCAGAATTAGGAGGGGTGCACCTCCACAGACTACTCGGCTAACTCGAGGTGGAGGTTGGGCAGGTAGAGGTGGCCCTAGAGGGGGAGGCCAGGCCATATATTATGCTCTTCCTACTCGTTTAGAAGGTTCAAGCAGCGCAGAGTTGACCTAGACAGTCCTAATCTACGGAGATCCGAAGTTTTCTTGGTTTGGCGGGGTATTACCGTCGATTTGTCATCTATTACAGCACCTATGACCAGGCTGACCTAGAAGGGTGCTCATTTCAGGTGGACAGAGGAGTGTGAGGAGAGCTTTCAAAATCTTAAGATAGCTTTGACAATGGTCCCAGTATCGGTATTGCCTACAGGTTCGGGATCTTATAATGTATATTGTGATGCATCACAATTTGGTCTCGACACGATATTGATGCAGGACGGTAGGGTGATTGCCTATGCATCTAGACAGCTGAAGGTGCATGAGAAGAACTATTCTATCCACGACCTTGAGTTAGCAGCTATTGTTCATGCCTTGACGATTTGGCGGCACTATTTGTACGGTGTCCCTTGTGAGGTCTACACTGATCACCGGAGTTTGCAGCATCTGTTCAAACAGAAGGATCTTAACTTTCTTCAACGGAGGTGGTTGGAGCTTCTTAAGGATTATGATATCATCATTTTGTACCATACCAAGAAGGCCAATGTGGTGGCTGATGTCTTGAGTTGTCGAGCAGAGAGTTTGGGGAGCTTAGCATATCTACCAGCAATAGAGAGACCATTGGCGTGGATGTTCAAGCCTTGTCCAACCAGTTTGTTGGATTGGATATTTCTAAGCGGAGTCGAGTATTGGCTTGAGTGATCTCTCAGTCTTCTCTTTATGATTGTATCAGGGGGCGTCAGTATGATGACCCACATATGCTAGTCCTTAAAGACACGGTTCAGCATGGTGATGCCAAGGGGGTCCCTATTGGAGATTATGGTGCATTGAGGATGCAGGGCAGGCTATGTGTGCCCAATGTAGATGGTTTGCATGAGTTGATTCTCTAGGAGGCTCACAGTTTGCGGTACCCCATTCATCCGGGTGTCGTGAAGATGTATCAGAACTTGAGGCATCATTATTGGTGGAGGATAATGAAGAAGGACATAGTAGAGCATGTGGCTCGGTGTCTAAATTGCCATCAGGCGAAGTATGAGCATCACCGGCCAGGTGGATAGCTTCAGAAGCTAGAGATTTCGGAGTGGAAATGGGAGCGGATCACTATGGATTTCGTTGTTGGGCTTCCACGGACTCAGAGTAAGTTTGATGCAGTTGGGGTGATTTTGGATAGGCTGACCAAGTCAGCTCATTTTATTCCTGTGATGACTACTTATTCTTTCGAGCAGCTTTCTCGAGTTTATATCCGCGAGATTGTCAGGCTTCATTGCGTGCCAGTATCTATCATCTCTAACCGGGGTACGCATTTTACATCACGATTCTGGAGAGTTGTACAACATGAGTTAGGCACTCGGATTGAGTTGAGCACAACCTTTCACCCTCAAACGGACAGGCAGTCCGAGCGCACTATTCATATACTGGAGGATATGCTCCGTGCCTGCGTGATGGAGTTTGGGGGTTCTTGGGATCAGTTCTAGCCACTTGCGGAGTTTGCCTACAACAATAGTTATCAGTCGAGCATTTAGATGGCACCGTATGACGCTTTTTATGGTACACAGTGGCGATCTCCAGTGGGTTAGTTCGATTCGGGCGAAGCTAGGCTAGGCTATTGGGTACAGACTTGGTTTAGGATGATTTGGAGAAAGTTAAGGTGATTCAGGATCGACTTCGCATAGCCCAGTACAAATAGAAGAGTTATGCAGATCGGAAGGTTTGTGATGTTGCATTCATGGTTGGAGAGCGGGTCTTGGTTAGAGTGTTACCCATGAAGAGTTTTATGAGGTTTGGGAAGAAGGGAAAGTTGAGCCCAAGGTTTATTGGCCCGTTCAAGGTGTTTCGACGTGTTGGGGAGGTTGCTTATGAGCTTGCTTGCCTCTCAGCCTGGCAGGAGTCCATCTAGTATTTCATGTTTCTATGCTCTGGACGTATCACAACGATCTGTCTCATGTGTTGGATTTCAGCTCAATCCAGTTGGAGAAGGATTTATCTTATGTTGAGTAGCCAGTGGCTATTTTGGACAGGTGGGTTTGAAAGTCGAGGTTAAAGAACATTGCTTCCAAGAAGGTTCAGTGGAGGGGTCAGCCAGTCGAGGAGGCGACTTGGGAGACCGAGCATGATATGCGCAACCATTATCCTCATCTTTTGATCACTCAGGTATGTCTCTATGCTCGTTCGAGGATGAATGATTGTTTTAAGAGGGGGAGGATGTAACGACCCGGCCGGTCATTTTGAGAGTACTAGCCCCGATCCCTTATTTATTATTTTCCCTGTATCATTCTATGCTTATGCGACTTGCTGGGAGATTTTGTTTTTGGTTTCGGAGTGATGTTGGGACACCTAGTCCATAAAACGGAAGCTTAAATTCTAGGATTTTGTTCGTAGTTGAAACTGTGTGAACACGACTCCATAATGGAGTTTCTTCAGTTACGTTAGCCCTGCTGGCTGATTTTGGACTTGGGAGCGTGTCCGAATTGTGATTTGGAGGTTCGTAGCTGAGTTAGGCTTGAAATGGCGAAAGTTGAATTTTTGGGAAGTTTGACCGGGAGTGGACTTTTTGATATCGGGGTCAGATTGCGATTCCGGAAGTTGGAGTAGGTCCATAATGTCAAATATAACCTATGTGAAAAATTTGAGGACGTGATTTGATAGGTTTTGGCTAGGGGTGGGCGTCGGTCAATTCGGTCGGTTATTATGAAAGTATGATTCAGTTTATCAGTTTTTGGTTTTGTAATATTAATAACCAAATCAAACCAAAGTATTTACAGTTCGGTGCGGTTTTTTCAAGGCTCGATTATTTCCGGTTTAGTTTTTTGGCTATTAACGGTTCAAGATTTTTACATCCGATGTAGACTATAGATCTTTAATTGTAGCAAATTCTTTCACTGTTTCTAGTTGGCAGTCCAATGGTTATATCTTGGATTTACTTCCAGTTCGGTTATAAACTTCCAGTCCAGTCATTATTCTTTCACTGTTCCCGTCATAAACTTCCAGTTCTTTCACTATTGTTCTGTGTAAACTTCCAGTTCTGGTGCCAAAACAACTACAACTTCTCTTTTCAATTACAAGTGATAATAACTAGATAAGTACAAAAGGGTCGGACTCATTTGATTGAGTTCTGCTATATATACAATGGAGAAAGCTATATATACAAATAACATGCTAACAAGGAGGAAGCTTTCCAATCAAACCATTTAAGAAAATACCCTTAACACCATAACATTCATTATGAATAAGCAAACATAGTTCAGCAAACACAGATTAGCTAAAACTCGCAGCTACCAAAATCCAAAACAAGTCTAGAAATACCATCACCAAACAATAAAATAGTGGCAAACTAGTCACAAACCACAAGCCACAAAGTAAGTCTAGAAAAGGATACTTAAATTATTAAATATGAATCACTGGATGAGGCATGAGACACTTCTTAATATGCTTCACTAAGCCAAAAGTGCCATAATACTTTGGATAACAATTGTAAACTCGACCACAATGAAGGCACTTTTCTTTGCGGGCTTCTTCATTTACTTCAACTAGATCAAAATGTTTCCAAATAGGTGATCTAGCTTTAGGTCCACGAGGCATAGTTGATACTCTCAATTTACACTTTAATAAATAGTGTAAAGTGGTCGATGTCAAATATAATAACCCAACTAGGTTGGGGTCGAATCCCACAGAGAATAGGTGTGAAAAGATTACTTGAATAGTGTGAAGCTTAACTTAAATCGTAATTCTATTCCGTTAGCTAAAAAAAGTGTTGTAATTGAGTAAAATGAAAACGAGTGTAATTGTGTAAGATTGTAATTAATTTGATTAACGAAACTAAGGTTGTGTCCCCTTCAATGAAGTATAATGCTACTAGTGTTAATATGATATATTCTTAATGGAAGGTCCCTTGATATGCAAATGATTTCTAAATGACTACCCAATGTTTTTCAATAGTTGGGTAGTATTTCCTCTTTATGATTTTTCCAAATAAAAAAGATTTGCAATGAAGGACAATCAATTTATGCCAAATAAAACCCACTTATTCCTAAGCGATTCTATTAAACAAGGTTTAAAGCCTTGAGTTTTTGATATTCACTTCTACCAAACCCTAACCTACTTTTCCAAGTAAAGAAAGAGTAAAACGGAATTTGTTAATGTTTGCAACCACCATCGCTAAGTATTCATAGGCATCTCATGCCTTTTAGAAATTGATCCTTGCCTTTGACCTTGATCACAAGCTTTGACCATTTGTTTCGCGTCATGGTAGATCGATGGCCAATAGTAACCACACCCAAGCACCTTTGCCGTCTTTCGGTTTCCTCCATGATGACCCCCAACCGGTGAGTCATGGCATGCCTTGAGAATTGGCATAACCTCATCTTCCGAAACACACTGCCGAATGATGTTGTCGGCGCAAATACGAAACAAGAAAGGCTCCTCCCAATAGTATTGCCTACACTCTCGCAAGGATTTTTTTCTTTTGGTAAGTTTCCAATACATCGGGAATAAGGTCGCTAACCAAGTAGTTAGAAATATTGGCATACCAAGGAGCGGATGAGTAAGACAATGCCAATAAGTGCTCATCTGGAAAAACATCATTGATTTCAAAGTTCTCCTTTAGCCTTCCTTCTTCTTCAAGCCTAGACAGATGATCCGCAACTTGGTTTTCTGTTCCTTTTCGATGCTTGACCTCAATGTCCAATTCTTGCAATAAAAGGACCCACCGGATCAATCTTGGCTTGGCATCCTTATTCACCATGAGATAGCGAAGAGCAGCATGATCAGTGTAGACTATCACCTTGGATCCCAACAAATAGGATCGAAATTTCTCAAAGGCATAGACAATGGCAAGAAGTTCTTGCTCAGTCACAGTATAATTCATTTGAGCACAATTAAGAGTCTTGCTTGCGTAATAATTCTGACCAAGCACCTCTCCAATAGCTACACCACTGGTGTCACATATGAGTTCAAATGGAAGGGACCAGTCCGATGTGACAATAATAGGTGCCGTGGTGAGCTTCTCTTTCAAATATTCAAATTATTTGAGACACTTCAAATTAAATAAAAACTTGGAATATTTTTCAAGGACCTTGCACATGGGATTTGCAATTTTAGAGAAGTCCTTGATAAAACGCCTATAGAAGTCGGCGTGCCTCAAAAAACTTCGGACACCTTTCACTGAAGTTGGTGGAGGAAGCTTGGAAATGATTTCAATATTGGCTCGGTCAACCTCTATGCCATGTTTGGAAATTTTGTGGCCCAAGACAATGCCCTCATCTACCATGAAGTGGCACTTCTCCCAGTTTAGTACAACGTTTGTTTTCTCACACCTTTTTAGCACTTGTATAAGGTTGTCAAGACAATGCTCAAAGGAGTCACCTACTACCGAGAAGTCATCCATGAACACTTAATCCTCCACCATATCCGAGAATATAGACATCATGCATCATTAGAAGGTATCCCGAGCGTTGCATAGCCCCAACGGCATCCAGCTAAAAGCAAAGGTCCCATATGGGCATGTGAAAGCTGTTTTCTCTTGATCCTCCAATGAAATGTTGATTTGTTTGTAGCCGGAATATACATCTAGGAAGTAATAAAATGACCTTCCCACCAGCCGATCAAGCATTTGATCAATAAAAGGCATAGGAAAATGGTCTTTGCAGGTGGCACTGTTAAGCTTCTGGTAGTCCATACACACTCTCCACCCGATTACAATCCTTGTTGGGATGAGCTCGTTCTTCTCATTGTGGATCACAGTCATGCCTCCCTTCTTCGGTACACATTACACCGGGCTCACCCAAGAACTATCTGCGATGGGGTAGACTACCCCGGCATCCAACCACTTGATAATCTCCTTCTTTACCACATGTTGCATCGATGGGTTCATTCTCCTTTGGTGTTCCACACTAGGCTTGCTTCCTTGCTCCAATTAGATTTTGTGCCCACAAATTCCTGAGGGAATTCCTCGGATGTCTGCTATTGTCCACCCAGTGGCTTGCCGGTGTTCCCTCAGGACATTCAATAAACTATCTACCTTCACATCATCCAACAAAGAAGAAACGATTACATGTAAAGTATCATTGGAGCCAATAAATTTATACCTCAAATATGGTGGAAGTGGCTTGAGCTCGAGTTGTGGAGGCTCAATGATGGAAGGCTTTGCGGGGGAAGTTTCTCTATTTTCTAAATCAAGAGAGAGCTTCTTCGGTGCATAAGTGTAGGACCCACGTCCTTCTAATGCATTCATAGCTTCCACGTACCCCTCTATGTCCTCACCATCAAAATTCACCAATATTGCCGCCAAGGCCTCACCGAGGAACTCTTATTCCATCTTCATATCACTTGAATCCTCAACCTCATCAATAACATCAATGATGGAGATTCCTTCGTATGCAAGCGGCAATTTCATACCCTTACTTACTTGGAAAGTGACCTCTTCATCAATAACTCGGAACTTGATTTCATTTCGTTCTGAATCCATCAGTGCTCTTCCAGTAGCAAGGAATGGCCTTCCCAATATGATAGGAATTCTTTTGTCAACGGCATAGTCAAGGATCACAATATCGGCCGGGAAAAGGAACTTTCCCACTTTCACTAGGAAATCATCAACAATTCCCACGGGTCTCTTGATTGTACGATCGGCCATTTGCAATCTGATACTTGTAGGTCTTGGCAAGACTAACCCTGCTTGCTTGTAAATAGAAAGAGGAATCAAGTTAATGCTATCCCCATTGTCACAAAGTGCCCTTGAAAAATCTCGCAAGCCAATAGTACATGGGATGGTGAATGCTCCCAGGTCTTCTTTCTTCTCGACGGTGGTTGTTGCAGTAATAGAACTAATCTGGTGAGTCATACTCACCACTCCATTTTTGGTGGATATTTTCTTAGTTATCAATTCCTTTAAGTATTTAGAGAATCCCGGCATCTTTTGGAAGGCTTCCAAGAATGGAATGTTCACCGAAAATTTCTTTAGAATGTCACAAAACTTCTCGAACTTGCTATCATCAACCCTTCTAACAAGCCTTTAAGGAAATGGAGGCGTAGGTCGAGGAATTGGTGATAGAGATTTTGGGGCCTTTTTCACCTTTTCCTTTACCTCATCATGGTGTGATTTTTGGACTTTCACCTCTTGGGGGAGCTTTTCAACTTCAACAACAATCGGCACTTCAACTCGTGCCTAAAATTCTTGCTCAATGTCATCAACTTCAACCACTTGTTCATTTTCTCCTTGAAGTACCTTCCTGCTTCGCGTGGTGATAGCCATGCAATGAGAGGATGGACCGCTCCCATTACTTTTAGGGTTGGAAATTGTGTCGCTTGGGAGTGTACCTTTTAGCTTTGGATTTTTTTCTCTCGACAAATCTCGCATTTGCATTTCAAGCTTTTGGATAGAGGCAGTGTGTGATCCCACAAGTTCGGCCATGTTTTTCATTGTAGTGTCGCCTCTTTATTGATTTTGCAAGATCTTTTCAAGAAGGCTTTCCAACTTAGATTCACTTGAAGAACCCTCCATATAATGCGAGGAGTTATAATATTTCCCCGTTGGTGGAACATAGGGGTTAGAACCCCGGTTGGCATAATTGTTGTTGTTGTTGCTCCAAGTGACTTGACTCGTACCACCTTGATCATTGCGCCAATTTTGATGGCCTTGCCCTTGCGGGTTTGGCCTCCATTGATTTTTTGGCAATAACCACCTTGAGAATTATGAACATAGTTTGCTTCCTCGAACTATTGATTTACCATGGGTTGCATGTCTTCCACAACATTTACTTTCTTTGTCTGACTTTCTATGAACATCTTGGTTAGCACATCAATGTTCGTGGAAAGCCCAGCAATCAATTGGTCTCTCTCTTGGTTTTCGTTAATCATGTTGGCTAGAGAGGGAGTACCGTATGCAATTCCACCAGAGGTATCTTCAGAATGCCAGTCACTTCACCACCTGTCCAGGCAGCCAGGGGTGGTGATCAGTCAGCCAGAGGCCGCCCTAGAGGGGGAGGTCGAGCAGGGGGAGGTCAGGCTCGCACGTATGCATTTCCAGCCAGGTCGGATGCTATAGCCTCAGATGCTGTGATCGCGGGTATTGTATCATTCTCTTGTCGAGATGACTTGGCTTTATTTGACCCTGGTTCTACATATTCCTATGTTTATTCATATTTTGCCCAGTTTCTGGATGTGCCCCGTGAGTCTCTAGTCACCTTTGTTCATGTGTCGACTCCGGTGGGCGATAATGTTGTTGTGGACCGTGTGTATCGGTAGTGCATGATATCTATTGGGGGTCTGAAGACCCGAGTTTACCTATTGTTACTCAGCATGGTCGATTTTGACGTGGTATTGGGCATGGATTGGTTATCTCCGTGCCATGTTATTCTTGATTGTCACGCTAATACCATGACCTTAGCTATGCCGGGGTGTCCGAGGGTTGAGTGGAGAGGTTCTTCTGAGTATATTCCTAGCAGGGTGATTTCTTACCTGAAGGCTCAGCACATGGTTGAGAAAGGGTGTTTATCTTATTTGGCCTTTATGAGGGATGTCGGTGGTGAGACTCCCGCTATTGACTCAGTTCCTGTGGTCCGTGACTTTTCGGATGTGTTTCCTGCAGACCTGCCAGGCATGCCACCTGACAGGGATATTGATTTTGGTATTGACCTGGTGCCAGGCACTCAGCCTATTTCTATTCCACCATATCATATGGCACCAGCAGAGCTAAGGGAATTGAAGGAGCAGCTTCAGGAGCTCCTGGATAAGGGGTTCATTCGGCTTAGTGTGTCACCTTGGGGTATACCGGTGTTGTTCGAAAAGAAGAAGGATGGGTCCATGCGTATGTGTATTGAGTATCGGCAGTTGAATAGTGTTACGGTGAAGAACCGGTATCCCTTGCCCCGCATTGATGATTTGTTTGGCTAGCTTCAGGGAGCCAGAGTGTTTTACAAGATTGATTTGAGATCTGGATGTCATCAGTTGAGGATTCGGGATTCTGACATTCTGAAGACTGCTTTCAGGACCAGATATGGTCATTATGAGTTCCTAGTTATGTCATTTGGGCTGACCAATGACCCAGCTGCATTCATGCAATTGATGAACAACGTGTTACAGCCTTATCTTGATTCCTTCATCATTGTTTTCATTGATGACATCCTGGTTTATTCTCGTAGCCAGGAAGAGCATGCTCAACATTTGAGAAATGTGTTACAGAGGTTGAGGGAGGAGAAACTTTATGCGAAATTCTCCAAGTGTGAGTTTTGGCTTGGTTCGGTAGCTTTCTTGGGGCACGTGGTGTCTAGTGAGGGGATTCAGGTTGATCCAAAGAAGATTGAGGCAGTGCAGAGTTGGACCAGACCGTCCTCACCTACAGATATTAGGAGTTTCCTTGGTTTGGCGGGTTATTACCGTCGCTTTGTAGAGGGATTCTCTTCTATTGCTTCGCCTTTGACCAGATTGACCCAGAAGGGTGCTCCATTCAGGTGGTCTGATGAGTGTGAGGAGAGCTTTCAGAAGCTTAAGTGAGCATTGACTACAGGTCCAATACTAGTTTTGCCTGCTGGTTCGGGTTCTTACACAGTTTATTGTGATGCTTATAGAGTTGGCTTGGGAGCGGTATTGATTCAGGACAGTAGGGTGATTGCCTACGCGTCCAGGCAGTTGAAGGTGCACGAGAAGAATTATTCGGTGCACGATCTTGAGTTAGCTGCCATTGTTCATGCATTGAGGATTTGGCGGCATTATTTGTATGGAACGCAGTGTGAGATTTTCACTAATCATCGCAGTTTTTAGTATCTGCTGAGGCAGAAGGACTTGAATTTGCGCCAGAGGATATGGTTGGAGCTCCTCAAGGATTATGATCTCACTATCTTATATCATCCGAGGAAGGCCAATGTAGTGGCCGATGTCTTGAGTCGCAGAGCAGAGAGTTTGGGGAGTCTAGCCTACCTTCCAGTAGTAGAGCGGCCATTAGCCCTTGATGTTCAGGCCTTAGCGGGTCAGTTGGTGAGATTGGACCTATCAGAGCCCCCGCGGGTGTTGGCTTGTGTAGCCTCCAGGTCTTCTCTTTACGATCAGATTAGAGCACGCCAATATGATGATCCACATTTGCTTGTTCTTTAGGACAGGGTCCGTCACGGTGATGCACGTGATGTGGTTATTGGTGATGATGGGTTCATGAGGATGTAGGGCCGGATTTGCGTGCCCAATGTAGATGGGCTTCGAGATTTGATTCTAGCAGAGGCTCATAGTTCGCAGTATTCCATCCATCCGGGTGCCGCGAAGATGTTTCAGGATTTGAGGCAGCATTATTAGTGGAGGAGAATGAAGAAGGATATTGTGGAGTTTGTGGCTCGGTGTCTCAACTGTAAGCAGGTCAAGTACGAGCACCAGAGACCAGGTGGATTGCTTCAGAGGTTTGATATTCCGGAGTGGAAGTGGGAGCGGATCACCATGGACTTCGTAGTTGGACTCCCACGGACTTCGAGGAGGTTTGATGCTATATGGGTTATTGCGGACCGGCTGACCAAATCCGCACACTTCATTCCTGTTGGTACTACTTATTCTTCAGAGAGGTTAGCTGATATTTATATCAAGGAGATTGTCAGATTGCATGGGGTTCCA
This sequence comes from Nicotiana paniculata, assembly GCA_005239505.1. NCBI lineage: Eukaryota > Viridiplantae > Streptophyta > Magnoliopsida > Solanales > Solanaceae > Nicotiana > Nicotiana paniculata. The sequence goes on along the minus strand of MDKI01080821.1, from coordinate 6,473 downwards.
GTTTCTATCATTTCCGACAGAGGCACTCAATTCACATCTCAGTTTTGGAGAGCCGTGGAGAGAGAGTTGGGTACTCAGGTTGAGTTGAGAACAGCGTTTCATCCTCAGACCGACGGGCAGTCGGAGCGCACCATTCAAATTTTGGAGGATATGTTGCGTGCTTGTGTGGTTGACTTTGGTGGTTCATGGGATCAGTTTCTGCCACTAGCGGAGTTTGCATATAATAACAACTATCAGTCGAGTATCCAGATGGCTCCATATGAGGCCTTATATGGTAGGAGGTGCAGATCTCTGGTTTGTTGGTTTGAGCCGGGCGAGGCTAGGTTATTGGGAACAGACTTGGTTCAGGATGCATTGAGTAAGGTAAAGTTGATTCAGGAGCGGCTTCACACGGCACAGTCTAGGCAGAAGAGTTATGCATACCGGAAGGTCCGAGATGTGTCTTTCATGGTTGGGGATAAGGTGTTGCTGAAGGTGTCACCCATGAAGGGTGTTATGAGATTCGGGAAGAGTGGGAAGCTGAGTCCCAGGTTCATTGGGCCATTTGAGGTGCTTCAGAGGATTGGGGAGGTGGCTTATAGGCTTGTTATGCCTCCCAGTTTATCGAGTATTCATCCAGTATTCCATGTTTCGATGCTCCGGAAGTATGTTGGTGACCCTTCCCATGTTTTGGACTTCAGCATGGTTCAACTCGAGGGTGATATGTCATATGAGGTAGAGCCAGTGGCTATTTTGGGTCGACAGGTCAGGAAGCTAAGGTCTAAGGATGTAGTTTCATTGAAGGTTCAGTGGAGAGGGTAGCCGGTGTAGGATGCCACCTGGGAGACCAAGCGGGCGATGCGGGAACGATATCCTCACTTATTTGAGACTCCAGGTATATTTCTAGACCCGTTCGAGGATGTACATTTATTTAAGAGGGGGAGGATGTAATGACCCGACCGGTCGTTCCGTGAGATTTTTACCCCGTTTCCCCCATTTCTGCATTTGTTATATATTGCTAGCCTGTTTTTGTTGTGTTGGGTCAGCTGGTTTGGGTCCGGAGTGATTATGGTGAGAATTTAGGTATTTAGTCTTTTAAAGTAGCCTAATAGTTGAGAAAGTCAACTGAGAGTTGACCTATTTGTGAAGGACCTCGGAATGCGCATTTTATGGCTCGGATAGCTCTGTTAGGTGATTTGGGACTTAGGAGTGTGTGCGGAATGAAGTTTTGATGTCCGGTGTAGAATTAATCTTGAATTGGCGAAAGTTAGTTTTTAGCGATTTCCGGTTGGCAGTGGAAAATAGGCTATCGTGGTCGGAATGGAATTCCGGAAGTTGGAGCAGGTTCGTAATGTCATTTTGGATATGTCTGCAAAATTTTAGGTCAATCGGAGGTGTTTTGGTTGGTTTCGGCATAGTTGGCGAAATTTGGAAGTTTGAAAGTTCATAGGCTTGAATTTGATGTGATTTTGGTGTTGTTGCGTTGTTTTTGGTGTTTCGAAGGCTCGAATAAGTTTTAATTATGTTATGGGATATGTTGGTATGTTTGGTTGAGGTCTTGAGGTCCTCGGGTGTGTTTCGGGTGATTAACGGACCAACTCTTGGCTTGAAAACTGGGCAGATTTTTGCTGGTGTGAAGTTCTGGTTTCCTTCTACACGACTGCGGGAGGATGTTTACGATCGCGTAGAGTAAAAGAGTGGGGCAGGAATTTTGTTCTACGCGATTGCGTGGTTAGGATTGCGATCGCATAGGTTGGTCAGGAAAGGCTGTGCGATCGCGTAGAGTATTCTGAGGCGCGTGTGTGGGGTGGAGAATTGTTCTATGCGATCGCGTCTATTGGTATGCGATCGCATTGGTTGGCTGGTCTGTGCATCATGATCATGTTCCAAGGGTCGTGATCGCACTGAAGAAAAGTTAATGGCTGGGCAGAATGTTTTAAAAGGCCATTTGTGCGAGAATAGCTCATTATTCCACCGTTGTTGACGAGTTGGGAGCACTTTTGAGAGGATTGAAGAGTAAATTGAAGAGGATCACTTGAAGGTAAGGTTTTAAACTTCATAACTCATTTATATGTCGTTTTCCAAGTAATTAAACCATAGAATTTGCTGGAATTAAACCCAAATTGGGGAAGAAGGGTGCATGGGACATTGATTTTTCTTTTGAGGATTTGAGTGGGCAATTGTGGTCCGATTTTAGTGTTCTTGGTATGTATAGAATCGTGGGAGGACGAGGATTCCAATGATGCAAATTTATCAAATTCCGAGATTTGGGCCTGGGGCTGGCCGAATTTCGAGATTCTTGTATAATTTGATAGTTTTTGATTGGGTTGAGTTCCTTTGATATATATTGATGATGTTAAACTGGTTTTGGCTAGATTCGGAGCAATCGGGAGCTAATTTGAGGGACAAGAGCATTGCGGACTAGTGTGGTGGCCCGGTAGAGGTAAGTAATGGTTATTAATCTTGTCCTGAGGGTATGAAACCTGTGATTTCATATTTCTCACTGATTTTAGAATGGCGCACATGTCGGATGATGAGTATGTGGCGCGCAATGATTTTTGGATTGGACTTGGTCCTCTCCGCAATAACTATTGAGTTGCGTATTTTACTCTAAACTATATGTTAAATTGTGTTCTAAAGATTTCTGAAATAGTTGGGCTATAAGCCATGTTTGGGGCCTCGTGCTGACTTGTTTAGACCCCTTGGGGGCTTTTTACTGCTATTTTCCTCACTGATTATTGATGATTTCACTCAGTCACATTGTGCTTACTATTTTTGAAACTCAGCCTGATTGACACTACTTTGAGATTTAAAATGATGTTTTGGGTCGAGTACCCCGTTTTACTGATTCGCCCGAGGGGCTTTTGAGAGGTTCTGATTGAGTGAGGCTGAGGGCCTTATTTGTGAGGATATGATACGCAAGAGGTGGCTTGATATTAGCGCTTGGCCTAAAGGAGCCCCTCCGGAGTCTGTACACACCCCCAGTGAGCGCACCGAGTGCCGAGTGACGAGTGATTGGGAGGCATGGGTGACTGTGAGTTGCTGAGTGATTGTGAGGTGCCGAGTGATTGTGAGGCATGCCCGAGGGGCTGATTATGATACATGTTGTTTCCCGAGGGGCTACTTATGATTTTACTACATTTATTTGCATACCAAATCCTTTGTTTTAAAGTTTTTAAAAATGTGCATTCTTTAAAGGACTTTTTCTGAAGTTCATTTTAAGGCATCATGATTTCGTATATCTATGTTATACTATTGGAAAGTAAGGTTGTGTATATTGTGACTTGATGGCATTGATTTTATGTGTTTCCTTGCTACTTAGACTTGATTTATTTTCATTACTACTGAGTTGGCGTACTCACATTACTCCCTACACCTCTGTGTGCAGATTCAGGAGCAGATATCAAGCATTAGTCTTTATTCCGCAGCGGAGCCGGATTTGTGGGATATAGAGGTAGATGTTCAGCGTTCGCAGCATCTCTGTTTTCCCTTCTTGTTGTATTTAGCTTTGATTCGAAGGTTTTGTATTATAATAGTTCATTTTGGATTATTTCTCTAGATGCTCATGACATGTTGGCTCCGGGTTTTGGGGATGGAAGTATTGTATCATATTGGCCTATTGTATTAAGAATTTTTCTGTATATTTTTATGAAATGCTTGAAACTTGAACGGGATTTTCAAAAGAAATTGCGAACATGCGGGTGGTCGGCTAGCCTAGTTTCACGATAGGCGCCATCACGACCGGTTAGGATTTTGGGTCGTGATAGCCAAATAAAACCCAATTATTCCTAAGCGATTCTGTTAAACAAGGTTTAAAGCCTTGAGTTTTTGATATTCACTTCTACCAAACCCTAACCTACAATTTCAAGTAAAGAAAGAGTAAAATGGAATTTGTTAATGTTTGCAACCACCAAATAAATATCAACCAACCATTATATATATATTTAATGGTAAACGTCCATTAACATTTCACCCATTTAGGGTCCACAACCTCAGTAATTAAAACTAGCCACTCATACTAAAATACAAAAAGATAACAATATTCAAAGTCATAATGCTTACAGAAGTGCAAGAATCTTTCTTCTAAAGATTCCAAAAGAGTAAATATTCAATGCCTTGGGTTGTGGTCTCTTTTTCAGACAAGATGACCCACAAAAATCCTAATAAATCTATTTATAGTGGGTCAAAAGTCAGAGGAAAAGTTGGACAAAATTGCCCCTGCAGACAACTTATGCGATCGCATATCTGTCGCAAATCAGGTATGCGGTCCGCTTATTCTCCCAATTCATTGCAGATCTTCATGTCACCAGTTCTAGGAGTCCGTCACATATTTGTTAGGCAGTTCGCATATCTGTTATGCGACTGCTTTGTTCCATCGCAATTCTTGGGAGGCTAACTTTGCTGGAATTATGCAGTCCGTTATGCAGCTCGCAAACGCGTTATGCGATCGCATAATCTTTTCTTGGTTAGGCCAAAACGTTTGTGTAACGACCCGAACGGTCGTTTTGAGCTCTAGTGCATCATTCAGCGGTTTAAAGTCGTGAGCAGCTTTATTGCAGGTATTATGACCCGTGGGCGTGGTCGGAATTGAATTTCAGGAAGTTTAGAATTGAGTTGGAAAGAAAATTCTCATTTCAGAAGCCTTATGTTGGAGAAATCAACTAAGATTAGAATTTTGAGTAAACGACCTCCGAATCAGGATTTGAAGGTTCCAGCAGGTTCGTATGATGATTTCTGACTTGGGCGTATGTCCGTATCGGGTTTTGGATAACCCAGGAGCATTTCGATGCATATTGTGGGAGTTAGCATTTTAGAAGAATTTCATAGATTTGGGCTTGAAGTACATTTCAGTGTTGTTGATGTCCGTTTGGGATTCTGAGTCTGGCAATAGCTTCGTATGGTGATTCTGGAGTTGGGAGCGCGATCGGAAGTGAATTTGGATGTCCATAGGCCATTTTGAAGTCATTTGACTAAAGATATAAATTTGAAAGTTTTTGATAAATCCGACCGGAAGTGGAAACTTTTATATCGAGGTTGGAATGCGATTCCAGAAGTTGGAGCCGATCCGTATTGTTGAATATGAATTGTACGCAAAATTTGAGGTCAATCAGACGTGATTTGATAGGTTTCGGCATCGGATGTAGAAGTTGGAAATTTCTAATTTCATAAAGTTTGGATTTGGGTGCGATTCGTGGTTTCGATATTGTTTGATGTGATTTGAGGCCTCGATCAAGTCCGCACTATGTTTTGGAACAGGTTGGTATAATTGGACGGGGTCCCGGGGGCCCCAGGTGGATTCCGGGTGGTTAACGGATCAATGTTTGAAGTTGAAGAAGGCTGAAGGCTTCTGTCATCTGGTGTGACTGTACCTGCGAGGCTTTGACCGCAGGTGCGGAGCTGCGGGTGCGGCTAAGGGCACCGCAGGTTGAGTTCTGGGCTGGAGCTGAAGGGGCCCGCAGGTGCGAAAGATTTGGTCGCACCTGCGGAAGCGTAGGTGCGGAGAAGGGACAGCAGAAGCGAGAGATGCTGGGTTGAGTCATAGCCGCACCTGCGATGGGATTTCCGCAGGTGCGGAGCCGCAGGAGCGGCTATTGGACCGCAGGTGCGAAGAGAGGCCCGGGAAGAATGTTTTAAAGACGGGTTCTTGTCATTTCTCACCCATTTTTCATTTGTCATGGGCGATTTTGGAGAGAATTTCAAGGGGGATTTTCGTCAGGCATCAAGGTAAGTAAATTCCTTCCGTTTGTTAGATAAATATAAGATTATATGCATGGATTAGGCATGGAAATTGGTAGGAAATTTTTGAAGAACCTAGAAAATGTAAATTTGGAATTTAGCCACGAATTTGCGTATGGAATGTAGAGTAAATTTCATGATTGAACTAGTAGAGCTATGGGTAGCATGTATCTTCAAAAATTTCGGATATCCGGGCCCGTGGGCCCGAGGGAATTTTGGTCATTTCTTCGAGCGGGGTTGGGAAAGTATATAATCTAAATTTGCTGTGAGTATTAGGATGAATTTTCATTGCTTTGCCATTATGTGGTAGTATCCGAGCGTTGTGCGTCCATTGGATTCATCGGAGGGGCTTGGAGGCTGGTATTGGAATTTCGGAGCGAGGTAAGTATCCTTTCTAACTTTGTGAGAGGGAATCGTCCCCCTAGGTGAATTAATTCAGTACATGCTATTATCTTCGGGGGCTATGTACGCACGAGGTGATGGGAGTCCGTGAGTAGCTACTATTATGCCATGTCCGGGTAGTCTAGGACCCACTAGCATGCCTTACGTGTTATACCTGTAATATTAAACTGCTAATATAATCGAAGATGTAATTGAATATCTAAAAGAAAACTAGAGTTCATCTTGTTAATCTTCTAAAAAGAGAATTTATCTCTCTGTGGATATTTGTGTACCTAGACTAGGTTGGATCGCGGAATATCATTAAACTTGACAAATGAGTTTCGAAAACAAATGATTTCAAAACCTATATTTCATGT
>ML362798.1:0-37916 GCA_005239505.1 Nicotiana paniculata | reverse complement strand
ATATATATATATATATATATATATATATATATATATATATATATATATATAATTTTTGTATATTATATACAAAAAATTGATAAGTTTTTCGGTTGTCAAATATAAATAGCTTTTGATACGGGCTAAAGTGAAAAAGAACCCTTATTAATAATTTTAATTTTGATGATTTGGTTTCTATTTTTGTAAATCTATTTTGTTATTATTTTTTCAGAGGGGAAAGAAGAGTGGTTGTCAAAAGAAATCTGCATCTTCAAAAAGTAAAATCTACCTCTATCAATGAGAATATAGTTTTACAAAAATAAATTCGGCGATGTGATTACTTAGTAATTTGAAAAAAAAAAGAAAAAAATATATGGGAGAATATTTTGTATGGGTTTTGAACCGAGTAAATTGTAATTGGGCTGCTAATTTTATGGTGAATTCGGTCCAATTTGTCAAATACTGTTGAAGCTAATATAATCCCGTAAAAATTGTGCGGGCACCCTATTTGGTCGCCTCTATTTAATTTATATCTGTTTTTTTAAAAACTTTTAACTTGTACCCACTTTTTAAATAACTTCAGCTCTTTTTCCCTTGCCGAGCTGAAGTTCACCAGTTAAGCTAAAGTTGGCCAGTTATAAACACAAAACTTCAGCATACGGGGCTGAAGTTCTCCAGTTACAAAGACAAAACTTCAGCTCTTCCCAGTTACAAACTTTAGCTTTCGAGCTGAAGTCCCCATGTTATAAAGACAATTACAAAGACAACTTCACCTCTAGAGAACTTCAGCTCTAGAGCTGAAGTTTTGTCTTTGTAAATTGGGGAACTTCAGCCCAGTATGCTGAAGTTTTTGTCTTTATAACTGGGGAACTTCAGCCCGTATGCTGAAGTTCCCCAGTTACAAAGATATAGCTGAAGTTCCCCAGTGTAACTGGGGGAACTTCATCCCCGTATGTTGAAGTTCCCTTCAGCTCTAGAGCTGAAGTTAGTTCCCCAGTTACAAGACAACAACTTCAGCTGTAGAGCTGAAGTTCGCAAGCTACTTCAGACCCGTTTACTAGAATGCTGAAGTTTTGCGTGACTGTCTTTGCTACTTCAACCCCGCATGCTGAAGTTATGCGCAAAAGCGGGTACGGATGCAATTTTTTTTACAAAGCGGGTATAAGTTAAAACGTGGCACAAAAAGTGGGTACGGATGCAAAAGCCCCTATAATCCCTTCACCCCTCTATTTAAATTGTTGTCTAACTAATCTTAACGTAAATGTGTTGCGTGTATACCTTATTTTGATGTATAATTTTTTGTAAATCACATAAATATTATATTAAAATTATGTTTGAGTTATAAAATAAGAAGTTAGGCTTCTGAATCCAGGGGCGGAAGGGGTTCACCCGAACTCCCTCGTCGAAAAGTTACACTGTATATATAAGGCACAATATGTTTTTTACCTCTATATATTAAGTTTGAATCTTCTTTACTCAGCTCAAAAGTGTAGCTTAGTGGTCAAAGGGTTCAAATTCTTTGTAAGGTTATAGGTTCAACTCCCACTAGCTACGTTCCAAGTCAGTGAGTAAGTCAATCAAAATGCCAGATTTCAATCTTGGCTTTTTTTTTTTTCTAGAAAGAATTATCAAATCATATGATTTCAACATGTAGCCCTGGTAGTCTTCAAAGCACAGTTGAATATAGATATCATGAATGCGAGGTACAGGATACCATGCAATTATTTTCCTATATGCCAATCGCACATCACCACGCTCAAGAAACTACACCTACAACTTCCATTATGAAGCCTTAAGATTTAATTTGATCCAAATCTCAAGAATCTAAAAAAGCTCTCAATAAATCTTTGAAACTCATGGAGTATACCTTGAATTTGATGATTAACTTCAATTGTTAACATAAGAGATTGAGATAAGGCCTAATCCTAACTAGGACAAAACATTTGGTAGAGCATAGGAAAATCCCAGAAAGCAGCATCAATATTACAGTCATGAATATTCTCCCAATACTCATTCACTCCATTCATAGCATATAGTGATGCTGATATTTGCCTCTCAACTTTCATGTGTTCAAATTCAGGTATCTGATCTTCAACATTTTCTATCTCATGAACAACCCCTCCTTTTGCAGCTACCTGAAAATTACCAACTTTTTCATCCAAAAGAATCCTATCAAAATCAGTTGAAAATGTTGATGAATGATCAAAATTAGAGGACCCCATCTGATCAAATCCACCCATAAAAAAGCTCAAATCTGGTTTATATGCATCACCAAATATCTGAGTATGCTGATGACTTCTTGAGCCACTAGCTGCCACAGGACTATCAGAGTTAGAACCAAAACTATTGCTAACACTAAGAGAACTTGTACAAGAGGAAATAGTAGTACTTGTTGTAGTAGTAGTAGTTGTAGTAGTAGTGTGACTTTTAGGAGTAGTTTTGGACTTGATATTGTTGAGGCTTTTCTTCTGGTTGAGGAGATTTCTAATTTTCATAGATAGAGCAGGATTGACAGGGGCATGGTTATGGAAATTCGTTCGAGTATTTGATCCTCGGAGAAGACAAGCAGCCTCATCGTAAGCCTGTGCAGCTTCCTCAGCTGTATCAAATGTCCCAAGCCACATTCTGATCTTCTGTGTTGTGTTCTTGATCTCTGCAACCCATTTTCCTGAAGGCCTTTGTCTTACTCCAACAAATTTCCTTTGTTTTGGAACTTTAGCACTCCACTCTTTGGTGGAATCATATACTTGTTCTTGTTCCATCGAAACTAAGGCAAAGATGTATGTTTAAAGGAAACAACAATAACAAATTCAATGTAATCGCATAAGTAGAGTCTGGGGAGAGAAAGTAAGAGAAAATGACTAAGAGGAGAGGAATGAGAGAGTTCTTTAAACAAAAGAGACAATGTTAAGGTGGTTTTATAATCTTTTGAAGTTTATGGGAGCCTTGTCTTCATTAATTTGTTCTTTTTTTAGTTGACTGAAATATCAATGTTTATGTTAGGGAGAAAAGATGTGAGAATATGTCATGAAGGCAATGACTTGTTTAACATGAATGATCAAACCAAACACAATTATCTAAGAATATGTATTTGTTTATTTTATGTGTTTGTTAGTTTGTTATGTTTTCTGCATTTTTTGCAAGGCATGCTCTAAGTCTCACACTTATGCACGTTCTTTGTCTTTTTGGTTAAAGCCTTAAAGGTGTGGGAAATGATGCCTTAGTTTCTGGCCTTTTATCTCTTATAGATTATTTCTTTTAAATATGTATTTTGGACCTAACATATCAACTCTATGTCTAATTAATAAAGGGTCTCTTGGAAATTCTTTTCTTTATCTCAATTTTCAAGTATTAGTGATGATGGCATTGTATTTTTAAGTATCATTAAGTGGTGGCATTGTTCATCATCCTAAAAAGGCACATTTTGTCATTTTTGCAGATCATGAATCATTATTGGTGACCGCACAAAGCACATAAATGATATACTATGCTTATCTTATCAAAGACTGGTCTTAATTTGACAAATTAATGTACCACGAAAGGTTACGGTGGAGCGATAAATATTCATTCATCGTTAGCAAGAGGTTTCGGTTCGAACTTTGAAATTGGAGTCATTTTCGATAGGGAGCGCTTTACTTTCAAAGTAGAATTTTCTGGGGAGAAATTCAAAAATAGCTAGATTTACAAGTGATCATTCAAAATGTAATCGAAATTTAGCCTCTTTTCATGTAAGGATAAATTTGAACAATAATACTGTTCAAATCCGGAAAATACTCCAGTGTATTATATTGGAGTTCCAGCATAAGTATACTGGAACTCTAGTATATTATAATGGAGTTCTAGTACCGGTCCAGCATAATATGCTGGAAGTTCATACACAAGTGTTCCAATCTCCAGTATATTGTACTGGAACTTTCCACGTGTTGGAGTTTCAGCATAATATGTTGAAAGTTCATACACAGGTGCACCGATCTCCAGTATATTATGTTAAAACTTTCCGTGTTGCAGCAAAATCGTGTCTATTTTTCATTGACTTTGCAAACGCTGGCTATTTTTGAATGATCAGTCCGAAAACTGGTTAGCCCGTGCTATTTTTACAACTTTCTGGCGCGAATCCGAAGTAATTGGGCCCAAAACAGTACCAGACAATCGGTGGAAGCCAAAAATGTTTTCTAAAACGAAGAAGATGAGTTCATCTCAAACATGGTAAAAATTACTACTAACAAAAGTTAAAAAATCTTTTCCAGAATTAACATTATAACAATATGAGAAGAAAGGGAGAAAGAGAAAGTTTAAAAATGACTAAGACATGCTAGCCAGTACATATAAGATTCTAGATAGGATGTTATTAAAATATAAATGAAGTACAACAAATATAAAAAGAAACCAAAGTCAAATTAAATGTGGTCTAGTTCTTGACAAAAATAGCATAATATTTGGTGGATTAGAACAACTTGTACTTAGTCAACCATAAAACTAAGTTGCAATCACGAAGCTGGCCTGCCCTTTTGGTTTTATTATTTCATCATTTTCTTAATTACTTATTGTACTTCTTCCCTCCAAAAATCTGCCATTTGGATACATCCCATGCTTCTCACTAAAATTAAAAAGCAATATATCATCCAACAAATATAAAGTTAGTTTCATGTAGACTATAGTAGGTACAAGAGAATCTTATGGTTCACGCTGCATTTTATAAACTTAACATCAACTAAACCTACTATGTTTCTAATGTACAGAAATATGGGAGCTTTTTTGTTTGTTGGAATAGTACTGAATTGGTTATCTGTTTTAGCTGAAAGATGCCCTGAAATGGAGAAATGTCACATCAATATTTCATGGATATGAAAGATTGATTAGTTTGATGCATGAGTCTTGCTAGATAGCTAGTGAACTAAAAGTATCAAGGGGCCGGGCCGGGCCGTTCAGGGGTCGAGGAAAAGGGAACCGGCATGTTTCATTATTGGGCCGGTTCCAGTTATTTTTTACCAGGTTTACCCGTTCCGGGCTTCCCCGGTACAAAATTTACCGGAATGATTCCAGGCCTAATGGACCAGGCCGGCCCGAGCCCGATTTTTTATTTTATTTTATAATAATCGTAATTTATATTAAAATAAAGTAAAAATGTAAAACATTAAAACCAACATATAAAAAGAATGTTTGAATAAATTTCAAAGGCTTTAAAAGTCTTATATTTGAAAAATTCATTACGAATTTAAGATAATGCAATGAACATGAAAAAAATATAACTTATAGTATAAATCTTATACTGGACACTGGAATGTTAATAACTTGATATGTAATGATCAAACTTCAAAGGCTTTCATAGTTTCATTTCAAATTTTCATTGCGTAATAATACTTCAAATTAATCTAACAAACTAAAATATTAAGCTTAAATAAGTCTAATAATTTAAAATAACACAAATTGTCTCAAATCAACTTAAATACAAATTGCTCAAGACAACTCTTCATATGCCTCCTTAAACAGCCTGTGCCCTCCCACTTTCGACGAAAACTTAAGACTCGATCACAGTTCTTGCACTTTACTTTGTGAACTTCTTCATTTTCTTCTACCACCTCAAAGTGTTCCCAAACATATGAGCGCACTCTAGAAGCACGGGGCATGATTTAACTTGAATTGAGAATTTGGGTTTGAGAATTGAGAGATGAGTGACGAAATGAAGAACGGGGGTCTATTTATAGTTTTTCAAAAGGCGAAATTAGTGAATAATAAAAGTGTTATTTTTGAAAAAAAAATGCCCAAAAAAGGTTATTCTTGCAAATAAAATTTTTAAAAAAAATCAAAAAATAGCCATTGAACCGGTCCGGGCATGTACAGTTAACCTGTTCTCATATAACTTACCATACGAGTTGTATCGATCCGGTTAACCGGAACCAAAAATCTACCCAGGTCAGTCCGGTCCCCGTCCCAACCTAGCCCTGCCCGGCCCCCTTACTGTCCGGCCAGTCCAGTCCGGTCCGGTCTAAAACCGGTCTGGGGCGGTTCGGAACCGGACCAACCCGGCCCGTTTGCCAGCTATAACTAAAAGGCTTGATACATGCCCAAACATAAATCTAAAACCAGAATATAAGGTAACAATGATTTTCAGGAGCAAATACAAATATCTACTTATACGTCACAGTTCTAAAACAAGATGATATAAGTTGTATGAATCCTTGAAATATTAGGTGCTGACTCTCTTAAACAATAAAAATCCGGAATCGCCAAAATGTTATACGCTAGTTTGACTCGGCTAAAATAGGGTATAACAACAACCATCCAAATAAGCTGTAAGAGTACTGCCTTTGACATGAAAAAAGTTACTATTGTCACAGAAAGATAAAAAGAATGATAATATGGTGAGCTCCAAGTTACATGCTAAGTAGAGTACTCAAACTGAGAATTGAAAAGATGACTGGGGAGTATTTATCGAACAAAGCATCAAAACTACAATGAACATAATCCAATTATTCCTCCAATGATGTTTGGAGGAGTGGTGCTTTTAAGAAGTATATAATGCATGTAGACTTTGCTGAATATCTTCAATCCTTTGTGCTAACAACTGATACACTCTTCACTCTTTTAGCTGAAGATATGACACACTGTTACAACTTACATTGTAGTATGCGTGCTGGAGTTGGGGAGTGCGAAGATTGTTAAATATAACAAACCCAACATCTGAACCATCCCCCTGGAATGATCACACAAGCTAGGATATTACATTGGAGAATTATCGATCATCAAAATGTTTGCTCCAACAAAAACTACAGTAATAGTAGTTTCATTGAATAGGTAAAAAGTTAGCATCTTCCTCAGCTGACATAACGGATTTCAATTCCATCTCCTCCCTAGGCAAAATATATGACCATGCTGATTCCATGGTGACTACTGGTAGTGTTTGCTGAAGATACCTCAATGCATCAATCATACGATTTGCAGTTTCTTCTGTAGCAAGTTCCTTTTCAGAACACAAAACCTACAGAAGTAACAGTCAGTTACTGATTGTTTCCATAAACATAAAATTTAGTTGGATAAAGGCCACATTCCACGATATAGTGAGACAATCATATTGGCAAATTAATTTAAAGGACAAGGGAAGTAAATAAGTGTATGTTATTTAAAGTTAGATCCTTGAACAGTATTGCTACATAGTTGGTTTTTTCTACTCTACTCTGATAATATTTTACCTTGTTTTTTTATCAGATATTTGCAGCTATAGAGAGCTGATAGTCAACTTGATACTTAAAGAACATAACACAAACAAGAAATACAGAACGCAATTTATAGAATTTCATGAGGTTTTAATGCTTTTCTTACAAGAACAAATAAAAGAATCACAGTTGCAAAATCTTCATATCTATCACAAATGAACAACTCAGTCCAGCATCTAGATCAGCTTTGATTTCACACTGACCTCTGCAAAAACTGAAATAACTTTTGGAAGGTATTCATAATTGGGACCTAAAAGTTCTCTGTCGGACCTGCAAGTGAGAAAATTCAGTAAACAGTAGAAGACTAAAAAGTGTTGATATATGAGATCACATATTAGAGTTTTCACTTCATGTTAATGTTTAGTTTGTTAGTTCAAAACCTAGATAAATCTCAGTAACAACCACCAACAAGATGATTTTGTCAAGTCAGATTCATCTGTATCTAAAGGTTTCATCGCCTAATGAAATTTTGTTATACCAAATATATCAAAACTGTTGCAGATGTACTGTCATTAACTTGTAAACTAGTTACTACAGTATTAATATATTGCTTCAATAATTTCGTCTGACAGATGTTTTTTTAGTTTTCCCTAAATCTAAAATTACAGAATTCATGACAGATACATTCTTTTGTTAAGAACTATTACAATTTACAATCTCTTCTACAGAAAAAATTTCTAATAACATGTTGCCATTTGTGAATTTTGATATTCTCTTTTGTGGTTCACAACAACATAACGAAAAACAATTTCCAAAAGCAATATAATTGCATTAATTGCTAAGAACTGAGTTTCATTGTTACCCCTGTAAACAGCCTTAATGACCAATGCTAAGATAGCAAAACCAATCCAGAGTAAATGAGCATAAAGCAAACCAATCCAGTACCTTTCGACCATTGAACACAACAGTTCATGAACATGTTTGGCATCATCCAAGTCAGCTTTTATAGGCAGGCAATTCAACCAAGCTGGAATAATCTGCCAAATGCCTTGGAATAAGAATTAGGGGAAATTAAAAGCATAGTAGACTACTCTTGTAAATCTCTATAAGCAGGCTTAAAACAAGCATCACACGACTATATCCATGGTCGTTAGCAATTGTTTCTCAGGACGATTCAATTGACTTACTGACTTCTAGATTTTGTTACTAACATTGAAAAGACAATTATCTGATCCGAACATTTGAGAAAGCACGGGAGAAAATAATATATTATTCACACCATACAATGATACAATGAGCCCTATATATATAGATAATACATGTCCTACTCCTAATACATATAGGATTAAGGTTAAGGTTAAGGTTATTTACTCCTATTTGACTACTAAACTAACGCTCCCCCTCAAGCTGGTGCATATAAATCAAATGTACCGAGCTTGTTACATATAGAACTAATACGAGGGCCAGTGAGGGACTTGGTGAAAATATTCGACTTTACAAATCTTGTAGCAATATCTCTTGAGAGTATCTTTTCTCTGATGAAGTGATAATCAATCTCAATGTGTTTAGTCCTCTCATGGAACACCGGATTTGATGCAATATGAAGGGCAGCTTGATTATCACACACAAGTTCCATCTGGCTGATGTCTCCAAATTTTAACTCCTTGAGCAATTGTTTGATCCAAATTAGCTCACATGTTGCCATAACCATTGCTCGATATT
This sequence comes from Nicotiana paniculata, assembly GCA_005239505.1. NCBI lineage: Eukaryota > Viridiplantae > Streptophyta > Magnoliopsida > Solanales > Solanaceae > Nicotiana > Nicotiana paniculata. The sequence goes on along the minus strand of ML362798.1, from coordinate 29,061 downwards.
CTGCTTCTGCACTAGATCAAGCAACTACATTTTGTGTCTTGCTCTTCCAAGACACCAAATTACCTCCTACTAAAACACAATATTCAGACGTAGAACGTCTGCCAGAAGGTGACCCTGCCCAATCAGCATCTGAGTAACCAACGATCTGCTCATGACCTCGATCCTCAAACAATAACCCTTTGCCTGGAGCCGATTTTATATACCGAAGAATGCGGACAACTGCATCCCAGTGGCTATCACACGGAGAATCCATAAACTGACTTACAACACTCACAGGAAAGGAAATGTCAGGTCTGGTCACTGTGAGATAATTTAGTTTACCAACCAGTCGCCTATATCTTGCAGGATCGCTAAGCGGTTCCCCCTGTCCTGGCAGAAGCTTAGAACTCGGATCCATCGGAGTGTCAATCGGTCTACAACCTATCATTCCTGTCTCCTCAAGAATGTCTAAGGCATACTTCCGTTGTGATATCGCAATACCTGAGCTAGACTGAGCGACTTCAATACCTAGAAAATACTTTAGTTTGCCAAGGTCCTTAGTCTGAAAGTGTTGAGAGAGATGTTGCTTCAATTTAGTAATACCATCCTGATCATTGCCGGTAATAACAATATCTTTAACATAGACCACCAGATAAATACAGAGACTCGAAGCAGAGTGCCGATAAAATACATAGTGATCAGCTTCACTCCGAATCATGCCAAACTCCTGGATAACTGTGCGGAACTTACCAAACCAGGCTCAAGGAGACTGCTTTAGACCATAAAGTGACCGGCGCAAGCGACATACAAGGCCACGAGACTCCCCCAGAACAACAAACTCAGGTGGTTGCTCCATATAAACTTCATCCTCAAGGTCACCATGCAAAAAAGCATTCTTAATGTCCAGTTGATAGAGAGGTCAATGACGAACAACAACCATAGATAGAAAAAGGCAAATNATCTGAGAATATCCCTTGGCAACAAGGCGGGCCTTAAGGCGATCAATCTTACCATCCGGACCAACCTTGACGGCATATACCCAGCGACAACCAACAGTAGATTTACCTGAAGGAAGAGGAACGAGCTCCCAAGTACCACTCGTATGTAAAGCAGAGATCTCGTCAATCAAAGCCTGTCTCCATCCTGGATGAGACAATGCTTCACCTGTAGACTTAGGGATAGAAACATAGGACAAAGAAGAGATAAAAGCATAAAAGGGTGATGACAGACGATGATAACTTANGACGACGATGATAAGTCAAGAGTGGTGTACCTGTGGCTGGGGATGTAGGGGGAGCCACACTAGACTCCCCAATAGTTGGAATGGGTAAGACTTCTGTGGCGGAAGGTGAAGGAGGAGCTATAATAACCTCCTCAAAGGTCGGTATTGGTAAGACCTCAGATATATCAAGGTGATCCGGAGAAGTAAAGAAAGGTTTGGACTCAAAAAATGTGACGTCTGCTGACATAAGGTACTTACGAAGATCAGGTGAGTAACAACGATATCCCTTCTGAACACGAGAATAACCAAGGAAGACACACTTGAGAGCACGAGGAGCTAATTTATCTTTCCCTGGGGCTAAGTTATGTACGAAACAAGTGCTCCCAAAAACACGAGGGGGAAGAGAGCATAAGGGTGACTCAGGAAACAACACCGAATGCGGGATCTGATTCTGGATGAGAGATGAAGGCATCTGATTAACCAAATAACAAGCTGTGAGAACTGCATCACCCCAAAAATGCAGTGGAATATAAGATTCAATGAGAAGTGTGCGAGCAGTCTCAATGATGTGCCTATTCTTTCTCTCTGCAACCCCATTTTGCTGAGGGGTATAAGGACAAGAGGTCTGATGAATTATTCCTTGAGAGATAAACTGCTGAAATTGAGAGGATAAATATTCTAAGGCATTATCACTGCGAAAAGTGTGAATAGAAACACCAAATTGATTTTTAATTTCAGCACAAAAATTCTGGAATATAGAAAACAACTCAGAACGATCTTTCATTAAGAAAATCCAAGTACATCTTGAATGATCATCAATGAAACTAACAAAATAACAAAATCCCAAGGTTGAACTGACTCTACTCGAACCCCATATATCAGAATGAACTAAAGAAAAAAACAGACTCTGCATGACTCTCAATAATACGAGGAAAAAGGCTCGAGTATGTTTCCCAAGTTGACATGACTCACACTCTAATGTAGATAGACTAGACAAACTAGGCACCATCTTCTGAAGCTTGGATAAGTTTGGATGTCCTAAACGTCTGTGAATTAGGTCTGGAGGATCTGTAACTAGACATGCCTTGGAGGAATTGAGTGAGTTAAGGTAGTAAAGGCCTTCTGATTCAAATCTTGTTCCAATCGTCTGTCTTGTACCGCGGTCCTGCATAATAAAAGAATCATCAATAAAATATAGACCACAATGGAGGGCACGAGTCAAACGACTAACAGATGCAAGATTAAAAGGACAGCCAGTGACATAAAGAAGGGAATCTAGAGTGACAGAGGGTAGAGGATTTGCTTGTCCAACCCCTTTTGCTTTAGTTTGAGATCCATTGGCTAAAGTAACAGTGGGAAGAGATTGTGAATATGCAATATTTGACAAAAGTGATTTATTACCAGAGATATGATCAGAAGCGGCTGAGTCCACAACCCATTGTCCAAGAGTACTAGACTGGGAAACACAAGCAAAAGAATTACCAGCAACAGAAGTATCAGTCTGAGCAACAGAAGCTACTTGTGGAGATGTCTTCTTACTTGCTCGGTACTGAAAGAACTCATTATACTCCACTTCAGATAAAGAAAGTCTCTGGTTATCTGTAGTCTCGGTCTGAGCAACATAAGCATTTTTGGGCGAACGACCATGTAAAGAATAGCACACGTCACGAGTATGTCCAAGTTTATGACAATAAGAGCACTTGGGTCGGGGCCTTCCAAAACAACCTCCTCCTCGTCTATTTTCCATGGGTTGAGATGACCGATTGTTCACTGACTGGGATACGAGAACAGATGAGTCAAGTGTCTGTGATAAGCTTACTGGGTGACTTGGTGCTGCAGCAAGGCGAAGTAATCGAGAGAATACTTCATCAATTGTGGGCACAGTAGGACTAGCCAAAATCTGATCGCGTACTGAGTCAAGATCATTAGGAAGTCCAGCAAGAGTAAGAACTAGAAACATCTTTTGTCGCTGCTCTTGTTGCTTCTCAACACTAGCAGAAACTGGCATCAACTTCTCAAATTCCTCCATGACTGCCTGTACTTGTCCCAAGTAAGTAGACATATCTAATTCATGTTTCTTTAAATTTGTCATCCGCGATATCACATCATAGAAACGATATATGTCATTTAGTGTATAAAGTACGAGCCTTTCCCAAACCAAATAACATGTTTGGTATGGACGAAACAAAGGCATCAACTTGGAATCAATAGATCTCCACAGAATACTGCATAATTGAGCATCGATCTTCTCCCAGTTGCTTTGGCCTTTTCATCTCCTTCGCTAGACTTCTTAATTAGATGATTTTGAACACCTTGACCTTTACACCACAGCTCGACGGATGAAGCCCAAGCTAAGTAGTTTGAACCTCCCATTAAAGGTTCTGAGGTAATCATAATACCGGAACTGCCAAAGCCCTGATTTTTAGACCCGAAAACATCAACTCCAAAAGACATTGTTGGAGTGAAGAGAGGTCTGCAAAAGTACAGCAAATAACACAAGAAATCTGGAGACTTGTGCCAGAAAAATCAGAAACAGTCGCGGGAATCTGGTGTTTCAGTCGCCGGAAAATAAAAAAATTGTCAGATTTGGGTGAAACTTGGATGGGTAGGTTCGGAAATACCTCAAGAACACGCTGTCTGAAAAACAAAATTCGAAATCTGGCCGGGAAAAGGGTACACGCGTCGGAAAGCACTGTAGCTTGCCGGAAAATTTCAAAGTCGTCGGAATCTGTCGGAAATAGTACCAATGGACTCGGATTTGATGGAGTAGGCTGTCCTCAAGAAGCGTGGCCAAAAAATGGCCGGAAAAGGTCGCACGCGCCGGCACGTGGGTGTCACGCGCTAGCCGGAAAAAAAAATCTGCTGGTGGCGCGTGAAGGATTTTCTGGCGGAGATTTTTTCTAGGGTTGGTCGCCGGAGGCCGATCTACTTAGTGGTGGTGTTGGTTTTGCACAACACTGATAAAAAGTGGCTTTTTTTACTGCGGCAGACCTCGGTTGATTGATTTCTCTTCCCGGAGTCGCTGGAATTGATGCACAGCGATAAATCTTTCACGATTGCTATGATACCATGTGAGAAAGCACGGGAGAAAATAATATATTATTCACACCATACAATGATACAATGAGCCCTATATATAGATAATACATGTCCTACTCCTAATACATATAGGATTAAGGTTAAGGTTATTTACTCCTATTTGACTACTAAACTAACAGACATTACTTAAACTTTTTGATGCATGCAATGAAGTACCCAAAATTTATAACAGAAAATTTTGGAATGCCAACTCAAACATATATGAGCTGAAGGTATAAGAATGCATCAACAGATAAGAAAAACATACCTGGGCTGAGTCGATACTTTCACCATGAAACTGGCATATCTTACCAAGTGCAAAAACAGCATTATCATATGCACATACATTCTCAGGTTTAAGAGCGTTTTTATGCATTATCACTACACTGATGCTCGACAAAGCTTCTGCAGGTTCAGGTCATAAGATTAAGTGAATACAAAAGAAAAACATATGAATTCTTTTCTCCTTATCCATGATGAAAACGGTCTCAATATCACATTCAACAATGTCATACCTTCAACAATGTGTTTGAAAGAAGTACGACCATATTCCGCCCAAACTCGAAGTCCATAAAGAGCAGCCTGAACATGACATCAGAGTAAGCACAAGTAACGAATGCAACTTAACTTAAAGCTATTGCAACCAGTAAGATGTACAAACCTGTCTAACATCTGGGTCTTCATCATTGCTTGCGTCCAAAACTAAAGGAAGACATACATCATAGTACCTAATTTTGACAGGAAGTAACAATCAGATTTTGGAACCCATATTTGAAAAATACCCATACAAATAGACCTACTTTAGAGCTGCTCCAGGGCACTCCTCCATAAGAGCATCAAAGATACAAATAGATGTACGTCTTTCACTAGGTGTTTTCTCCTTGGCCTTCGCACAAGCAAGAAATATTGGATGTGGAAAACAATAAGATTTAAAATGGAAAAAACAGCTAGAGGTTAAGATGACATTGGTTATAACTTACCCACATAGGTAGTAAATATGATGACAACTCGTCAAGGAAAGGCAAGAAAGAAGACTTGAAAGATTTGATGAATGTGCACAATATTTCACCAACCTATTAAGAACATTAGTATGATTCAAAAATATTGGTAGATTCGAAGTGAAATACTTATAGAAAGACAACATTGTGTTCTTATAATGCCTGAACTCCATTCTTATATAGAACATACATTGCCGAAAACTATGTCTTCTTGCTTTATTTCGGCCTCCCTCAACAATTCAGCTTCCTCAGCATCAAAGTCTTCTGTTTTCGCTCTCTCCGTGAGTTCTTGTTTTCTATCTGAACTTTTTGTAATGACATGCTTTATTTCATCCACGACGCTACGAACCTGACTTTCACTGAGAAGAGGTCCACAAATCTGAAAGAAGATACAAAAAGACCACAATAGCAGAAATATTCCTTTGCGTTCTAGCTTGCCTTCTGCCACTGTTACTCTTAATTTGACACTACTATGAAATATTAAAAATAATATCCATAAGTTGGCTTATGGAGCCAACCTATCACAAAGTCAATACGCCGAGAGGACTTTTGTGATTACACTATCTGTCAATGTTCAAATATTTTATTATGGTTTAACCATGTATTTGTAGGTATGAAATCTACATGCGTTCGCACAAATAGTAAGAATCAAATAAAGAGGTCCTCCTTTACTTGATCCCCTGAACATATTAGAGTGCAAGTCATTGCTCATTTTCCCCATGTCTTCCTCCGCATAAGAGCTGTACTATAAGCTTTCTTTTGCTTCTAGAGAATATAACTGGTAAGAGTTTGGCGAGTGTCTCGTTTAGATCTCTAGAGAAGGATAAGAAATCGGGTCATATATTTAGAGTGACTGCAAAAATGTTGAGGATCTTTTGACACAAATATACATAGTTCAAATTAATCGCAATTAATTCTTTGTTTAGTCTAAATCCGCACTAGAAGAATCCCAACGTATCAGCCTCTTTAGTAATAATAACCAGAAGGTATTTTGTGTATCATAAAAACCTATACGTAGCTCAAGACGAGGGGTCGTCTTTGGCAACTGAATAGGGTCAGGGAGGTATCCCCTTGATTAATAGTTGAACATGTTTGATGAACTTAGGGACATGTGTATACAATACCTCGAGGTACAAGCACTAAAATAAGTTATTTACTGTGTGAGATGTAAAGGCCAACAGTTTGATCATGTTGGAATATAACCAACCTGCAGGCAGTCGTTCAATTTATCTAGCATGATTGCACATGTTTCTGTCACGTACTCCTGTGCACATGAGAAAACATATAAAGTGTAAATTTTGCAGTATCCAAATAGACCCAACTTAATCATTTAACCCACCAAAAAAAAAAGGAACAAAAAGAACATAAGTACTGATGTTAAGGACAACCGTGTGTATAGCGTGTAGCAAAGACAGTATTATATGGTCTGACAAGTTCTTCGTGGATGACTCACTTTCACCTTTAGCAATCCCTTTCTTGACAGCCAGTTTAGCAGAACGCAACAAGATGGGCATGGCTTAAACAGCATAAATTATAAAATTGCATCAGCAACGAGAAAGATTATATGAAAACAAAAAAAAACATATGAAATCATGAGAATTCTCACTTTTTGCAGCAGATGCCCTGATCTCGCGGGTATAGAAGTCAAGAAGCGGAACAAAGATTGAAACAGCCTGTTTCATGCATTAACCCATTGATATCACTTATTTAATATGACTCCATTCAACAGCACATGAAAAGAAAAGAAAAAGCACAGGTTTTAATGCCAACCTGGGAAATCCATGGGTAGAAGTCTTCCTTCAATATATCAGCATAGTAGCGTAGCAAATTACAGGCTTTAGTTTTCACCTCTAGGACATCTCTTTTCTTGACTTTCTCTATACTGCAAAATGTGAAGTGTAAGTGAGATCCTAGGTACCCCCTAACAACCACCTCTTGCAGAATTCTTAGTACTTGTTAAATCTAAAGTAAGAACTAGCTAGAAATCAATCATATTCGAAAGAGGTCTTTATTTAATTAACTACCCATCTCAAAAAACAAATACGGTTGTTGAGTAAGGCAAAAACAGGTACTCCTAAAGATGTGGTCACTACACATCTTTAGATTAATTTGACTACAGGATTTGGCAATCCAATTCAGACTATGAGTCAGTAAATGTGCGCAGAACACAATGAGAAGAGGCTTGACAAAGGACTTTTATGTTTAAATAGTGCAACATAGATTTACAGCAACTCAATAGCAAAAATTGCACAGAAAATGTACACCTTATGTTGCAGTTCCACTTACCATGATCAGATTCATGTATCAAAAGTATGTTCACCTTGTGCCATGGTTCCGCTTGTCACAATCTATCGATAGGGTTAAATCTTAAACAAAGCATCTTGCTTATCGATAAACAACAACCACTACGCCTTGATCCCAAAATGTTTGGAACTGTAATATGAATCGTTAATCTTGATTCCACTCTATTTAAGCATGTTTCATTTCAATACTAAATAATTTATCTTTAGGACAATCTAAGGATTCTCAATTAGATTAACTATTATGACATTTAACTTATACATAGAGACCTCTAACCAAACTAGACTTCTGTCAAACACTGCACCTATTGTAAGCGTCACAACAATAACTAAAATTATAATCCCACTAGTTTAGGCCGCCTATATGGATACTTCTTTTATTCTAGTTTGATCTTCGTTAAACCAATACTTATTCCAACAGATTGTAAGTCTTCTGGGACAACTTCTGCCTATGTGTATGACGTCTACCTTGTTCTGTTTAATATCCTCAATCATAGTAGTGTCACACCTATGAACCAGTTCATAGAAGGTTCACGGACAAGCGAAATTATCGCAGGCTACTTCTCTTATTGTATCCTCTATATACTACTTCTTGTTTCAAGTTATCCTCCATATATACTACTTGCACCTTCTCTCTTATGTGGTTATTTCTAAACTTGTCCAGTCTTGTTAATTTGATGGTACATCCAACTTAACATCGCGTTTCTAAGACATTCATCTTGTGGATATGTGTGGTCATAGAGAACTAACACTTATTCGTATAACATTGATGGTCTCACAGATATTCTATAGTACTTGCCTTTTACTTCAACAGTGTCTTCCTATCATGTAACACTCTGATTCTATATATATTAAAAATCTATCATGACATTCTCGAAAAAGAGTAAGCCTTGATATCTGCACATCAATTCCTTTTAGTCTCACCTCAACTTTATTCTTCTTATGTAGGATAAACTTGCAATGCATATACCTAATTGTTACTTGTAAAACTCTCTCTCAGAGTGTTTTCTCATAGTTCAAGATTTTGGTTGCCTCTTAATATAGCTTTGTCAATTATCATTGCATCATCAGCACATATTATACACCGAGATATTTGATCTTTTATACTACTGGTTTGCTTTGTGGGATTATACTAGGTATGTTGTTGTTGTATACTACTGGTTTGCTTGTCCGATTTCTATTGATTAGAATTTGGTTCTGATATAATTTGAATGAATCTAATCCAGTTTAAAACCTCAAGCAACAGGTGGAGAGGCCCAAGATTTTTGTACGACCTTTGGATGCGCTATCACAAGCAAGGTAGGTCATATAACTCAATAAAAAGCAAAAGAAATCTAAATGAACTTCACAAATAAGGGAGAAAGTCAAACCTGGATGATAAAATCTTAGTACCTTTTATTATCTAATTTAAGTTGAGCACATTGAATACAAAAGGGCATGACTACATTCATATAAGGAAGAAACTCCTGCTCCAGGCACTCGCAAATGTTACTACATGCCTGCAATGTAATAAAGAAAATAAAGACATGCCAATCTTGGCAGAAATATTAATCTTAAAGTCAAGTGATAAACATACGCTTAGCATGTAATAAGCAACAGGATCAACCGCCTTCATTTGTAATATTCCTAGTAATGACATAAGCTCTTCCATAACCTTCAATGACAACAACAAAAAGGAAACAAATAAAAAGTGAGCTCCATGTTGAGAAATGGCCAGGGGAAAATAAACAAGAATGAGAATGCCAAGACAAGCAGAAAGGAGGGAAACCAAAATGGAATTGGTAAGAGAAAGATATCCCTGTCATTATTTTGTTGCACATTATTATTGAAAGTAGTAGTAACTCAAACAAAAGTAATCTACACTACAGTTTGACTATGGTACAGTCATCTGACAAAGCATAACAAATGGAAAAAGAAAGAAGCCATCCCAATCAATGGGATCAATATAGTGTTAAGCATCCCATGAGTATGGAACTGAAAAAGAATGTAGTGGATCCACTGGGCATAATTGATAGAAGACCTGTTTTTCATCATCTCTAAATTTCTCTTTTCCACCAGCAAGCCCAACAGAGCTTATGCACCTTATTGCTCTGGCACGAAGAATGAGATTAGATTTAAGATATGTGTTTCTCAGGAAAGTTTTCAAGTGCGGCATAACAGTGTCATAGTAAGTTCGGAAGTGCTCCTGTTGACATAGAATATATTAGCCTTCATGATTCATAATATAAGTGGAAATAGAACTGAGTCACGAAAAAATGCACCAGTTAATACCTCAACAGATTCAGCTATAGAAGCTAATGCCCTTAATGCTTCTTGTTGGACTATTTGTTTACCATTCTACATTTCAAGCAACAAAAAGGCGAAAAAGCATCATTAGTCTCTTGCACTTGTCAGCAGTGACATACTTTTGTAATTTGTCGGCCTCTATATTTCCACACCTGTATTAGTACAAGCAGTTTGTTAACAAAATCATCTAGGTAAGGTATCAAAGTTTCTGGCTTGTCAGGCACACCGAAGTCCACGAGAGCTGCCATTGCACATGCCTATGAAAATGCCGAAAGAGGAAAGGACCAGATTAGTTGGCATCAACAACTGAATGGAGGCGTAGCACATCTACAAAAAGTTTATGCTTATGATTGTTCTGGAAACTTTATTTAAGGGTATACTTTAGACACCTCCCCAGACATTTAGAAATTATTACTTCCTCTATAAGCCAATAAATTACAATAACTTAACGTTCTTGTAAGTCAGCAAGAGAGCTATTAATGCAACCAAAATAAAGTTGTAAAATAAAATTTTCCAGAAACACACACGTTGAAATTATACTAATTTTAAAAGGTTCTATAAGGGATGTTACACAATGCATCCTTCATTTGCCTCATGCGGAAGAAAAGCACAAGTGACTGTGTGACTAAGCAAATGAAAACATATATAGCCAAGAGACTTCTCAGAGTATCTCAAAGATTATGTCAAGATATCACATGAAGAGCCAACTCCCACAGTACAGGATACATCACATAGGACAAACCTGCACTCGTGAATGAAAATCATCCAGAGCTGCTGACAATGCAAGCAATACTTGGTTATGGAATTGTTCTTGCAAATGTGGAGAGAACTCAGCCAACAACTGGCCAATTGCATAGCATGCGGCATATCTGACTCGAGGATGAGGATCTTGGAAACAATTTAGGACCATATCAACCACTTGCTCCAGATTCTTAATCATCACCTGTAATAGCAAAGAAGCCATGATTCCAAAGTAATCACCTAAGAGAAGACAAAGTAGTATACAGCATTCTGGTACAGTAATGTGCGCATGGGGGCAAACTATCTTATAAATTTAAGCAGAAGCCCCTCTTACATGCTACGAGTTAAAATAACAGTATGTGTTAGAATAAAACCAAATACAGCGCCACTAACTATGCAACACTGTTGTACCTTTAAGCAACCTTTGGCAATATGAGCAAGTGCAATGAGAGCTGCATGTCGTTTCTCCCACTCTGGGGCAGCCAAGTAAGCAGATATCTGCTCTATAGCAATATGAGCAACAGAGTTACCTCCTAATGCAGCAGAAAACCGCTTTAAACAGTTCATACCAACGTGGTAGTTAAGTGTTGCCCCTATATCATCATACACGGTCTCGGCAGTATGCCAAGCTGGGTCATCCTTAGTATCTAGTGTTAACTTTAATAACACAGCAAAGCATCTGTTAATGAACAACGGCAGCCTCTTCATCATTCCTGGGGCCTTCTTTCTCGTCTCAACCAAAGTTATCAAAAATTCAATTGCTAAGTACCTTGTCCCTTGTTCCAATTTCTCCTCCTCAGCTATCTCCAATATTGAACCCACAACAACAACTAGTTGCAGCCTGAAAAAACCAGGGTCATACTTGGCCAATTCTAAAAGGGATTCAAGCGTTTTCCGGGCTGCCTCACCGTTGCTCGATGCGTCAGCCAACGTCAGCGTCCTCATCATACCTGGTAATAGATCCTGAAAACGCTGTTTTTCATTTGAATTCGGTATGAACTGAATGAGGCTAGTCACAGCACTCAGGGCATCCATCCTCAATTCAACATTAATAGTATCATCATTTAGTAAACTTAGGAATAACGAGTGCATATTTGTCACCCAGCGGAATATTGGTTCGTTCCCGATCACGGCAAGGTCAAAAAAGAAATTAGGCCAGTTGTTATCAGGGAGAAGTGAAGAAGCCAACTTTGAAACGGTGTCACAGAGCTTTATTATAACAGATTGTGATTCTTCAATCTTCATATGACTAAGAAGAACATACTTAATGCTTGATTGAGTCCCCTCACTTAGATTGCCCCAAGTAGACCAGTCAATGTCATCATCCTGATCACTGATAAGAAACTCGCAGAGGAGTACAGCACACCTTGGAGGGATATCAAGGTTATCGGAATAGCAGAGAAAGTCAATAAGATTATTAGCAAGAGACTCAGGATCCTTCTGCTTCATCATGTTGAACATTGACTTAGCCTCCAAATGTTTTTCCTCGGAATTCCACATTTCATCGGAAATTAATGTTTCAAATGCATCTTCTGAGTCGGTCCCGAGACTTGCCTCCATTTCGGCCCTCTGGAACTCAGTCAATTCCGTATCCAAGAGAGAGAGAGAGAGAGAGAGAGAGTTGAGAGAGACGACTATGGAGTTGGAAGAGACGATGTTGTGTTTATTAATTAACTGTAGAGATTTCTTGACTTACATAAAAATTTATACCAATAAAAAAACAATGAAGAAGAAACGTAGCTCTTTTAGCCTTGTATGTGTCATGAATGAAATTTATTGTATATGACAGAAAATATTGTTTTTAAATGCTCATTTTTTAACAAGCATCAAACTTCTCTTTTATTATTTGGCCTAAAATTGAAAGTGAGTCCAAAGGTGGCAATTTGATCCCAAATGCTAGTCATTGACCTACTTATTTGTTGAATTCATATCATCTTGATGCAACTTATTTTAGCACATTTAAAATTGATCTTTACCTCTCAAATTGATCCATGAGTAACTTAGTTAAAATATATTATAAAATAATTTTTTTTTTCAATATGTTATATAAGACCATAACAAAAGAAAAAAAAGTAGTATTTGGTAATTAAATAATTCATACAAAAATAATACATATTAATTAAAGTTTGATAAAAGTTGGGCAGATTGGGCTATGACCCAAATTTTAGTGGAGTAATTCAAAAATAGCTAGATTTACAAGTGGTCATTCAAAAATAGCTACAGTTTCAAAAGTAATCGAAATTTAGCCACTTTTCATGTAAAGATAGAATAAGTATACTGGAACTCCAGCATATTATACTGGAGTTCCAGTATAAGCATACTGTAATTCCAGCATAATATACTGGAGTTCCACTATAATATACCGGTCCAGCATAATATGTTGGAAGTTCATACACAAGTGCTCCAATCTCCAGTATATTATGCTGGAACTTTTCGCGTGTTGGGGTTCCTGCATAATATGCTGGAAGTTCATACACAGGTGCACCGATCTCTAGTATATTATACTGGAACTTTCCGTGTTGCAGCGGAATAGTGGCTATTTTTCAATGACTTTGAAACGCTGGCTATTTTGAATTGTCAGTCCGAAAATTGACTAGCCCGTGCTATTTTTACAAATTTTAGTCTAACTTGACTCAGCTATCTCGACCCAAGTTACTTTTGGGGCGAGTCATAGACACACTTATTTATTGACTCACATTGTTTGCACCCGACCAAAATTAGACCAAATCGCTCATTTGACATATCCTACGTAACTTCATAGTCATATTTTAATGACACGTACCTTTTTTGTGAAAGTCATTTTATGAGCCCGAAGGTATATTTGAGACCTTCCTTTCAAACAACTATGGCATAGATACACAGATGAGGAAAAAGGAGATCATATCATTGGTAGATCCTTATTATGAGATTGATGTATCACAAATTTATACATTGTAAGTTTGTAACTTCTAAATATAACTTTTTCTTCATATTTTGAGGCAACAAGATATATACTGTACTACGTATTTGATAGTAGTACATATTATCTAGTAAGTAGGCTCCTTTTCCTTGCAGTTGAATGGCAGACTTTTAGATAATTCCAAGACATGCTTCGCGTTTAGCTTGCAATATGGTACGGGGAAAAGGATAATATGAAAAATATAATTGTGTCCGAATCTTGATAGCGTAACTCAATCTCAAAAATTAGTTTATTTGATTGAGCAAATGAGTCTAATACTCATATGTGGGATATTCATTAATAGCCATGTCCACTGCAGCATGTGTGCTAAACATGGAGAGAGCCGCACGCACTCACATTTTTCGAGTAGTTCAGTATCTGACTCTGACACGGACCATGAATATTAAAATCGTTATTTGCACCTCCTTCAAAATTATTAATATATATATAAAAAATACTAGTGTTTGAATGGTTGTTACATGTTATATCGTATTGCATTGTTATCCTAAAATAATATTTATTTTTATTGTTTCATTAACATTGATTGTATTGTATTGTTAAATCTATTGTTCTGGAACAATGAAAAATCTCATTTTTTGAAACAGCCGATTTGGTGTGGTGGGATTGTTTTCTATTCTTATTTCCAATTATGCCCTAACTTATTAATGCATAGCTAATCCATAGTTAATAACTATTTTACCCTTTACCCTTTCTTTTTAACTCCAAATCTCCCACATATAACCTTCTTTGTCTTCGTCCCTTTTTTTTTCAGAACTTCTGTCACTTCCAACTCCAATGTAAAATTACCAATTTTGTTTGAATTTGCATGAATTTAATTGCTTAATCTGTTTATAAGACATATTTGGTGACAAATTAATAGAAAGAGATTTTCTTAAATTATTTTATGCGTAATTCTTGATAAATTCAATTGAGGGTATTTTAGTAAATTTATTAGTTACAATACAGTACGATACAGTCAAACCAAACAATAAAATGTTATTTAACAACATCAAACAATGTCCTCTATCCAAACGATATATTTATAAAACAATACAATATAACACAATGCAATACATTATAAAACGATAGGCAGCAACCATCTAAACAAGTTGCCGATCTACTGTACGGATCACTGCATGTGGGTAGCACATAAATTGGGTTCGGAGTATTAAAATATTTGGTCTAAAATAAGTTTTATACATTTGTGTGACTATACGTTATCTCATTTATAAAAATTAAGTTGAATAGTTTATAAATATAAAATATAACATTTTTTTGGCCAGATTGAAAAGAAAAATATTCCACATAGTTGGGACAGAGAAAGTATTTGTATCGAATAATATGGCGTTCAGAATCTCAAATCTCAAAGGGCGTCTATGGAAGCCACAAGAAGAAGGTCTTAAATAATGAAGCAGGTCTATGGTCTAACCAAAGACATCTATGGGTGAGCAAATGAAAATTACTACTTAAAACAATTGATTAAAAAGAATCGACCTTTACGGGGTATTTGTTACTCCCTTAGATACAATCAAGCATTATGTCCTAATATTGGAGGAAAAATTAGTCATAAACTAAAGAAATTGTGTGATAAGACAGTAAATCTCATGTTTGGCCTAGGGGTGTATATGGACAGGACATTTGTATCTATATCCGTTTTTTGGGTCATATTTTAACTTATATTCGTTTTACAAAAAAAAAAAATGCAAACATACCCACTTTTCACGTAATATCAGGCATACGAGCCTGAAGTAGCAAAAATTTTTGCCTGAAGTGTAGCAAAACTTCAAAGGCAATCACGCAAATTTTGTGTAATATCAGTTTTGCTACACTTCAATTTGGACTAACTTGCAAATGCAATCACGCAAATTTCAGTTCATAGTGCAAATGGCAAACTTCAGTTCAATTAAACAACAACATGTATTGGCTAAAGTTTTTGTTTGTATTTGTTGAACTTCAGCATGTTTTAGCTGAAATTTTTGTTTATATTTGCTGAACTTCAGCATGTTTTAGCTGAAGCTCTCTTCTGTATTTGTTGAATTTCAGCATTTTAGCTGAAGTTTTGTTCTATATTTGTTGAACTTCAACATGTTTTAGCTGAAGCTTTGTTATGTTTGTGATGAACTTCATGGTTAAAGTTTGTTTTGTATTTGATGAACTTCAGCATTCTAAGAGTTGAAGTTTTTATTTATATTTGCTCAACTTCAGCATTCTTAGAGCTGAAGTTCTAAAACAACAATGACAAGTTGTCATTAAGATCCAGTTGCTGAACTTCAGCATGTTTTAGCTGAAGTTTTGTTCTATATTTGCTGAACTTCAGTATGTTTTAGCTGAAGCTTTGTTATGTTTGTGATGAACTTCATGGCTGAAGTTTGTTTTGTATTTGCTGAACTTCAGCATTTTAGGAGTTGAAGTTTTTGTTTATATTTGCTGAACTTCAGTATGTTTTAGCTGAAGCTTTGTTATGTTTGTGATGAACTTCATGGCTGAAGTTTGTTTTGTATTTGCTGAACTTCAGCATTTTAGGAGTTGAAGTTTTTGTTTATATTTGCTGAACTTCAACATTCTTAGAGCTGAAGTTCTAAAACAACAATGACAAGTTGTCATTAAAATCCAGTTACTGAACTTCAACATGTTTTAGCTGAAGTTTTGTTCTATATTTGCTGAACTTCAGCATGTTTTAGCTGAAACTTTGTTATGTTTGTGATGAACTTCATGGCTGAAGTTTGTTTTGTATTTGCTGAACTTAGCATTATAGGAGCTGAAGTTTTTGTTTATATTTGCTAAACTTCAGCATTCTTAGAGCTGAAGTTCTAAAACAACAATGACAAGTTGTCATTAAGATCTAGTTGCTAACTACTATTTATTGTATATTTTAGCCTTAGAATAATGGAATTATCAAGAAATTTGAAAAGCAAAACTCCTATAAAACAAGACCATTAGTAAAAATAACATCTTCACCTAATGCACAGGGAATCAACTCATGCTTTCGTGTTTCAGTAGCAATTAAAATTAGAAAACGAAGAAGGAGCAGAAGTTGTTTAAACAGTGGGTACAAGTTACAACTTTTTAAAAAAATGGGTATATGTTAAATGGGTGCGACCAAATAGGGCGCCCCGCGTAATTTTTACTATATGGACCGGGTTGGCTAGATTTTTATCAAAACCAAACCAAACTTATCGGTTTGGATTGGTTCGATTTTGTCTGATTTTATCGGGTTTTTTGAATATTATTCAAGCTTAATTTGTTAAATTTTTATAAGTAAATATTTGTTTAGTAAAAATTAATAAATATATGATCTATTAAAATATTCTTATTGAATAATTTTCTTAGTAACATATGATAGTCATTTTTTAGCCGTCTAATAATAATGTTATATTGATGTACACTTTCAAGGTTACCCGAATTTAATAATTAAACATAAAAATAAATATAAACCTATATGATGTATGTTCTATTTAATTATAAATTATTGATATACCATTTCAAATTCGAAAAAGATATAAGAATTTAATAGATCTTGACATATGAATATAGAAGAACAAAGAGATTGACGCATTTCACTAACACATAAAAAAAGTGGTCATAGTTAATAAATATGGATCACTTCATATTGAACTAAATATTACATCCCATAAGAGAATCACAAATATTTTTAAGAGAAAATTCTATAAAAGATTTTAAAAGTAGATATAAAAATTATATATTTAAATGTCGATTTGGTTCGAATTTTTTTACTCAATACCAAACCAATCAAACCAAACCTAATTGGGTTTTTTAATCGATTTGGTTTGACTTTTCGGTTTGGTGTAGTTTTCCGGTTCGCCTTTATTTGGGGCCCATGAGTTTTATACGTAATTAATTTCTAAAACTCAGATTAGATGCTTTTCCACTTGAAACACTCAGTATGAATGGTAAGATCTCGAAATTCAGCTTGCCCGAGAGGCTGACAAAGCTAACTGTATACGGTAGAAATTGGGGCTACCCGATTTTATTCCTTGATCGAGATAAGAGTATCACGTCAAAAAGCCAAGGCGTCGAGTCCGAAATCGAAGTCTCTTTCCAGGCAGAGGTCGACATCAGTAATCGAGGCCAGAAAGAGACAAACTCCGAAGTAACGTCGGTGTAGCTTAATATCGGAAAGGGCGAGATATTCGCGACAGGTCGAGGATCGCAGCGTGAATCTCGGAGCGGATCGATCTGTGGCGGTTAATCAGTTGTTAATATTGATTTCCTACTATAATTAGAAGTGTACGTTATTTAGGACTCCTATATTATATAAAGAGGAATCTCATTCATTTGTAATCATCATGATTCACTGATAAAAACATATATACTCGCTACTCTCTTTCTATTTCACTTACTGGTTATTAGAATTGCTCTATTTTTTATTTATTTTACTATCCTACCTCGAGACTGACTTGAATCGAGGTCGAGACTTGCTTACATACTGGTTTGATTTATTTTATTGTCTAATTCATCTGTTTAATTCTTTGTTTATCAATTGGTATCGGATTAAATTACATATTCTTAAGACCACAATATAAGTTTAATTGTTATCCGAATTTGAGGGTAAACAATTTGGCGCCCACCGTGAGGCTAAGGATAATAGTGATTGTTTAGTGCTGATTCTAATAATACACATTATTTTACGCTTGTTCTTGTCAAGTATCTTTGCTTTCACATCAAAACATGTCAAACTCACAAAGATCACCTACACACGGTGACGATGGCCTAAGGTGTCACGGGGAAAATGATAATGTGACTGCTCCAGGAGTCGAGGTGCCACATGCTAATCTTGGAGGAGCACCGATTGCCAACCCAGTCAATGTCAGTTTGCACGCTACTTTAAATGCGGACCTAGGCGCAAACCTCGAAGGGAGTGTACCCAGATAAGGCCGATCTGGTGGCCAAGGTACACAGAGCAGAGGAGATGGAGGAGTCAGTCTCCAAGTGATATTCGAGATGCTTCAGGCTTAGCAAGCCGCTATTGCTCAGTTACAAAATCAACATAGAGCTCCGAACGGGGTCGAGCCAGAAATCACTCGCTGTACTGAGCTAGTGCTAGAGAGGTCGAACGGTAACGAATCGGGGACTGATCCTGCGATAATGAAAATGCTCGAAGAGCTCACCAAAAGAATTGAGTCAGGAGAGAAGAAAATAGAAGATAATGATAAAAAAAATAGAAATATACAACTCCCGAGTTGATCAAATACCGGGGGCACCGCCAATCTTGAAAGGGATTGATTCGAAGAAGTTCGTACAAAATTAGTTTCCTCCGAGTGCGGCTCCGAAACCCATTCCAAAAATGTTTCGTATGCCGGACATACCTGAATATAATGGGACCACCGATCCCAACGACCATGTCACCTCATACACATGCGCCATCAAGGGTAACGATTTGGAAGATGATGAGATCGAATCTGTGTTATTGAAAAAGTTCAAAAGACTCCAAGAAAANCTACAATCAACCCAACTGTTAAAACTCAGAAAACATTCGTACTACAACAAGCTAACTTTCTTAGAGTATTCTTACTCTATTTTCATACATGGACCGGCCTTTCCATCCATTCGAAAGAAATAACAAGAAGGAAATTTAGAAGGAACTCATATGTAGTATATCAAAAAGATTTACAAAGGTTATAAGATAGCTTACAAGATGATCTTACAACTACTACGAGGCTTCCTTTATATAGGACTAGGAGGTTATTACAAGACAATCTTATATTATAAAATAAACCTATCTTACATGTCAAACTTATCTACAAGTGGGTTCCTTTTTACATGTGAAGGACCTTAGGCAAAGTAACTAAAAAGCTCCTGAAAACATGTGAAAGAGGAGAAATATACATGGTTTAGCATGTGAAAGTTTGTGGGAGCGTGTGAAAGCATGTAAAAATAGGGTGTTGCATGTGACGAAGCATGTGGAGGAATGTGGAAGCATGTGAAAGTGGGACCCGGGTGGTTTGGAAGGATGTGGAATTTTGTCTTGGCATGGGTAGATGATTTTTAGGGTTTTTTGGTAGGTAATGTAGGATTATGGTGAGATTAACATGAATGATTATCTTCCATTGATCTTCTTGGTTTGTCTTCTAGGCATCTTTTCAAAGATCCTGTGTAGTAACGGCTGGAACTTGACGGTTCTTCTTTCCTATGTTCCTTCTCCTTTGGATTGAGGGATGTGATCCGCAACCTTAATCCGGAGATGTCTTGAGTGATTTTTTCCCAGATGATTTCATACGGAGTTTGATATTCCTTTGCTGCTTCTTGGACATTTTCCCAGTGAGGATTAGTGCTGGTATAATTCCAGCTTGCCCAATCTTTTGGCCATATCTCTCTCGGGATGCACCTGTTTTGCTAGAAGATAATTCTTTGTGCTTCACTATATTCTTCTTCCATGGATAAGATGGACACGGGAAATTTCCACCAGAATGACGCCTCTGTTTGTGCCTGGATTTTTTCGTTAATAATCTTCACTGGCCTATGAAACATGAATACCTTTGCTTTGTAGGAATCGCTGAAATATTTTATCCAATATCTCATAGACTTGAACCATAGTAAAAATACTTTAAGAGCTGGTTCAATGTTGTCAAAATCTTTGAAGACGTTGCACTTGAATTCCATGAAAATGTAGTACTGATGGCATAGGTACAAGAAAAACCATAATAGCTCTTGTGGAAAATCCATGGCTTGTGCTATGAATATATGGCAGAATGGATATTCTGGATTGACCCCATAAGGCTTGAGAATAGATCCTCTATGTTGTCAGAAAACTTGGAGCTCATAAGAAGTTCTTCTTTCCATAATAATTGACGGATCAAAGGGATCCATGAGGTTGAATAACGCCGGTGGATGATCCATTGGCTTCAATGAACTTGTTCCAGGTACATTTGAAAGCATGAAAATGTGGATGATTAGCTTTTGCTTTGACTTCAGTTTTGCTGGGGTAAATCTCTTTGAGAATTCTTCCGGCTGAGACAGAAAATCTGCAAGAATGTTATCCTTTCCTTTCAGGTGCTTGACTTGAAACTTGTATGGAGAGAACCATTGGGCCCATCTTAGAATTTGAGGATTGGGAATAATTTTTGCATTTATCTGTATAATCTTTGGGAAGGCCTTCATATCTATTTCTATCAGAAATTCTGTGTGAATCAGGAAAAAATTTAATTTCTTGATTCCATTCTTTACTGTAAGAATTTCCTTGAAGGCGGAATGATAATGTTGCTAGGCCTCTTTGAAATTTTCACTGGCATATCCGTATATTTTTCTCTGGTCATCTTTTTCTTCGAATAGAACGACACTCCAATATTCATTGCTGGTATCAGTTTGCAGTATCTTCTTACCATCTGAAGGGATTGTTGCGCCCCCTCTTTCCTCGCAGAGATCAGGTTTATGACATTCGGTTGAAACAACTCTTTCCTTTTGGGAAAGGGGTTTGTGTTTTTGAGAGTCGCCACCTAACGATTTTTAAAGGTGCGTTAGGACATCAAAGGGGTTCATTTACAACTACGTTGTTAACCAGAGATAGGGTAAGGGCTTGAAATTATCCTAAGGGGAAGGTATTAGGCACCCCTCAGAATCCACAAGTGTGGTTCCCGACCAAACAACTTTTGTGAATTTGTACGGCTTAGCAAACAAACAAATAAAGGCTAAAATAATAGGGGATTTAAGTCTTAAGAATGCAGATGCTTGAAAATAGTAAAGAAGGTTAGATTTTGAAAGGATTACGATCTAAGCATATAAAGGGTATCCTAGGTTTATAATAATATGGATCACATCAATGCAATACCCGGTAATCACTCCTCGAAGAGGGGCTACACATGGTATTAGTGCACCGGTCATCATATCCATGTTCTACCCTTTTCCACCCCGTGAAAGTAACTAAATCAATTGTTGGTCTCAACCTCTATTGCATGCTGTTACCCGTACCTTCCTATTAGTCCCGGAGGAATTTAGGACTTCTATCCTATAAGGGATGTTCTAGGCAGACCCTCAGGTCTGAAGGAAAAATACTAAGGCGACAGATAGGAACATGTAGGACTGCAATTAGGGGGAAACACAGAAAAGCAGAGAAAAGGCACAAGTATACCTCCATAGGTAATGCAAATAGGCAACACGACTCAAACACAGTTAAGGGCAACATTCAGTTTCAAAATCCTAAGGCATGATATCTAAGGGAATTCAGAATATAACAGAGAAGCAGATTTCCAATTTTTAGCAATTTAATCACCTAAGGCTTGCCTAGGCGGGGACAGTGTATACAAATTGTCTGAATTGTTAGAGGGACTGTTGCAAATTATTACCTACACATGTTGTCCTAGGTTGTTGAGAATACAGAATTGTTGCCAGTTGTTTGTGAGAATTGAGTGAAGTATTTTATACCTTTTACATGCACTAGTAATTAGACTAGGTGTTGTTAAGCGAGTATGAATGAAATCCTAAAACATGGTATCTAATGCACAGGTAGATATGCAGAATGATGCATATAAAGAATTCTAAGCAGGATTTCTAAATGCACAATAATTACAACATTAAGCATGATTTCAGAAGATGCAAGAGTGGCAGTTTATTTTTGTTATCCTAGGGACAGGATTTCTAAGTGCGCATAGCAATATGAAACATGATTGCAGAAGATACCAGTTATTAACATTATTTACTCTATCACAGAATTTTCTAAGTGATGAATGACAATACTGAAACAAGATGCTGAAACAGTGTTCATAAAGCCTAAATAGCATGATTTCTAATGCATGATATGATTTGCATATGTTGATCCTAAATATGATTTCTATTGCACAAATAAGGAATGTAAACCTAATAGCATGGTTTCTACCCTTTAATATTTATAACATGCATCCTTTTCACTATCCATCCCCAATAGTTGCTTACACAATTATTACAAGCTATTTGTATGAGTTACATAACTGAATAATGAAAAGAAAAATTTATACTATAGGGAGACTACTGACAGGCCCAGAATCTTCAGAATGCCTCATTGCCATTCTATTCACAACCCTTCACATGATCCAGGTGTGTCAAAGTTCCCTAAGGATCTCAAGGGATCCCGAGCAGTGTTCACACCCAGATTTCATATCCAAGATGGAGTAAGTGCAGAGTGAAAAGGCCAGCTCTTGTGTGTCAAAGTTCAGAGGGAGCTCAAGGGTCCCAAGGCAATGCTCACACAAGAGGGGCAAAACCTAATGTCTAAGAGTATAGTGAGAGTGCTTGATATAGTTTTGAAAAGATCAAGTAGGAACACAACTTTTGAAAATAACTTGTTTGAAATAAGTTTTGAAGAACAATAGAAGAGTGTTACTCAATGAAAACAATTTGAAAGGGAAGAGGGTAAGACAATCAGAACCTCAGGATCAAAACAGTACACATAAAGCAAGAAACAAGAACCAAATCAGTTTAACACCCACAAGCAGGGATTGAGGGGTAGGGGACAAGTATGACACACATAGGTATAGATTTGCATACAAGTTAGCAGCAGAGAAGTACTAAGGTATTACACCACTTAACAACCACAGAAACAGTTTCTTCATAAAGTGGTTCAAGCCAGAAACTAACAGAATCAGATTGAAAGGGGTGCTATGGGAGATAATACGTTTAATCTAAGGGAGGATAGGGCAGCTTAACAATCATAGTAGTAAAGTGAAAGTAGACATGCTAATTACAGGGTAAACAGTAGAACCACAAGTAGAAGCACAAAAAGAATAAGAGAAAATGCAATGCGAACATAAACATGTTGTTTTGGATGCTATAAATAAAATAGAAGACATACCAGTCAAGATTGAGAGTATAGAACAGTAGTGTGCAGAGAAGTAGAGCAATAAGACAGTAGTGTGCAGAGCAAGAGAGTAGTAGAGCAAGTAGAGCAGTAATAAGTTACTCAGTCTTGAAGTTCAGCTGACTGAGTAGCCAGTAGTCAATAAGAGAGAGTGTGTAGGAAAATAAGAGAGAGAGAAATGAGTATGCTTGTGGCTGTATGTGTGTTCGTGTGTTTTGAAAATAAGAGGCCTAGGTATATGTAGCTTTGAAAACAGTAGTAAATAAGGTGCAGACCAAAGTCAGGTAGTAATCAAAGGGATTCACAATCAATCAGTATCAGAATAATATGGGTACTCCTTTAATTAAGGGAGTTAATTCTCAAACGGTAAGAAAATGTTACAAGTAAGGAAAGGAATCATGTATAGCAAATAAGGAAAGATTTCATACATAGTAAGCACATAGTAGGGAATTGGGGGCAGGTTCATTAAAGCACTACTGTAAGAATCAATTGATAGTAATAAAGCAAGAAATAAGTAATAGTCGTACAAATTATCACAGGAAATCAGTTAAAAGAAATCAATCACAGGAAATTAGGGATTCAAAATAGGAGTAGTACTGATTTAAGAATTAGCATAGGTTATACAAAGTAAACACATAATAGGAGAGAGTCAGAAACCCTAGTGATTAAAACAGGGTAAAATCATACAAAATTAGGGGTTTACATAGGACAATGACATGAATCACTGAATAAGCATAATCCAAGCAGGAAAGGCGAAGATTTAGAGGTATCGATAAATAATGAATAGAGGTGAATCACAAATTAAGCATGGTAATAGCAACCAGAAACCCTAACAAGCAATATGGGGTAAAACATCACGAAATCACTAAATAATCAAGAGAACAGAGTGAACACAATAGAACAAATGAACACATCGTTGTAGACAAACTCAGAGCCATAGGTGAAAGCTAAGACTTTAGGGGTTTTTAACGAAATAACTCAGAAATGGAAAGGGGAAGCTTAAACATAACGAAAGTCATACAATAATACTTAAAATTTGAAAGGTAATCGTTTTTTGAAAAAGGGGTTTGAAACCCTAGTTTGAAGATGAAGAGTTATCTTAGAGAAATCGGAAAATTCTTTTGGGGAAAACAACAATAAACTCATAATACACATAGATCTATAACATATCTAAAACAAAATCGTAAAATCTTAAGTTTTAGGGTTTCAGAGAACCCAGAGAAAAATGAGAAAACCTTAAAATTTCACTAGCTTTAGCCAGAGAGGTCATAGATCTTACTAAGACGACCGGAGGAGGCCAGAAATGGCATGAGAACCCATGGGGTGAGTGAACCACCTTCTGGTTCCTCTGAGGGCCTCAAGGTGGTGATACCCGGCGTAGAAGTGAAGCAAGGGCCAAAAGACAAAGAGAGGCCATGGTTTCCGGCAGGGGAAGTGGCCGGAGGAGATGAACGGACTACATCGGAGGGGGAGGTGGAAGGTTCTAGAGAGAAAATGGAGATAGAGTGAGATAGAGAGACGAGTGGACCGGTGAGAAAATGAGAGACGGAGGGGAGGGGGTAGTCACCTAGGTTAATTAAGGAAAGGACCAATCTGGGCCGTTGATTTGAATTAATCAACGGCTCAAATCGAATGAGGGGTTGAGCTGGGTAGGATTTTAGGTTTGGGTTGGGTAACTGGGCTAATTAATTGGGTTAGGGGTCCGTATTAATTAGGCTAGAATTAAAAAATAAAAGTGGCTAATTGTTAAATACCCCATAAAATAGATAAATAATTTATCAAATGGCTAATAATTATATAAATGAAATTGATGCTTAATAGAGTAAATTAAAAGGATCAATTAGTATTTAAAACATGAATGACTAATTATTAAGTAAAAAATAGTATAAAAAATATGATTCGGCTATAATTGCAAAGTTATTGCAATCATAGCCAAAGAGTGTCAATTTGGCTAATTGTAAAATAATTTGGTGTTAGTAGGACTAAAAATGATATATAAAATTAAGAAATGTTTTTTTTGAAATCATTTGTAATGCAATTTATAATTATTTATTAGAAATGAAAACACTGGATGAATTAAAATAAATTAATAAAAATATGATAAAATTATAGAAAAATACCAATTGGTATGGAAACCTGTTTTGAAGGTATATAGGCAAGTTAAAAATAATTTGAGGAAAAATTATGTATCAACAGCTGCCCTTCTTTACCCGGGATGGATGAAAGATTTGTCGGGTAAAGATATGATGGCCAATTTTGACCGAGTGAAATGGTTTGGAGAGATTCCGGCCGCATCCTGGTTTCTGAGTTGCCTACATCAGGCCGTATGTAGTTCAGGAGTCATCGGCGTAGTATACTGATGAAGTTTCTTACAAGAACGGATGCAACATTTGGGACTGATTGAATAAGCGGCTTACAGGTGGTTAGGAGAACTGGAGCGGAACTGCTCTTGCCGAGATGGCAGTTTGCTCACCGGATTACCTGCAAATAAATAATACAAGCATATATTGTGTGTAATTTAAACATGATGCAAATTCCCGTTGGACCATGAATGATGTCTTCGGACGGTTAAGGATGATGTCCTCAGACCATGACGTCCTGGGCTATGAATTGCTTGATGCAAGATTCGCAGGCCATGAAAATGATGTTCTCGGGCCATGAAGATGGTGCCTCTGAACCATGACCCCTTTGAATAATGATATGCAGAGCTTGAAAGAGATCACCCGGCCATGGCATGGTGTTCTCAGGCCATGAAAACGGTGCCTCCGAATGATGACGCCTCTTGATGAGTTGGCGATATTTCAGCCCATGCATATGAAATTGAATGATACTGACGAGACAGAGCTTAGTCTTGCGAATAAAAGGGCAGAGCTTTGCCCGAAAGGAAAGCGAAGTAAATAGTGCTTGAGATAACGGTTAGTCTTGAAAGGTAAATTGGAGGCAGAGCTTAGCCTCAGAAGGCAAAATGGTAGCCTTATGCAAAGATGCAAATGCAGATGGAGACAATGTTTAGTCTTGGAAGGCAGAATGGTAGCCTTATACAATGATGTAGATGGAGGTAGAGCTTAACCTCAGAAGGCAGAATAGTAGCCTTATGCAAAGATGCAAATGCAGATGGAGACAACGTTTAGTCTTGGAAGGAAGAATGATAGCCTTATGCAACGATGTAGATGGAGGTAGAGCTTAACCTCGGAAGGAAGAGTAGTAGCCTTATGCAAAATGTATATGGAGGTAGAGTTTAACCTCGGAAGGCAGAATAGTAGCCTTATGCAAAATGTGGATAGAGGTAGAGCTTAACCTCGGAAGGCAGAATAGTAGCCTTATGCAAAATGTAGATGGAGGAAGAGATTAACCTCGGAAGGCAGAATAGTAGCCTTATGCAAAATGTAGATGGAGGTAGAGCTTAACCTCGGAAGGTAGAGTAGTAGCCTTATGCAAAATGTAGATGGAGGTAGAGCTTAACCTCGGAAGGTAGAGTAGTAGCCTTATGCAAAATGTAGATGTAGATGGAGACAACGTTTAGTCTCGGAAGGCAGAATGGTAGCCTTATGCAATGATGTAGATAGAGGTAGAGCTTAACCTCGGAAGCCAGAATGGTAGCCTTATGCAAAGATGCAAATGCAGATGGAGACAATGTTTAGTCTCGGAAGACAGAATGGTAGCCTTATGCCATGATGTAGATGGAGGTAGAGCTTAACCTCGAAAGGCAGAAAGGTAGCGTTATGCAAAAAATAAAATGACAGTATAAATTCTTAGCTGGTGATGAATTGCGGCATTGTGACTGCGGAGCATTGAGGCATGTGCGAACGTCGGTAAGTGCAACAGTTTTGGGAGTCGCATTTTGGACAACCTTTATCCCTGGGCGGGNTCCCGACTAGCTTTTCTTGACTTTTTGGGCTCGATCTGATGATACTGTCTGTATTATTGGGGTAGCGTTCTAAACAAAGCTGTTTCAAAAACAAACATGCATGATTTTGTAAAAGCATAATGTATAATTAAAAAATAATTTTGGGGTGAACCGATGACCGTGACACGGCTTGGGAAATTGCAACCTCTCCTGCTATAGAATTTTGAGTGCCCTAGTTTGATGGGTGAATGTCTCTGACTGTTTCTCGTGCGACAGTTTCCAATTGCGGGGAAAGATGAATTTTTTATTGAATTATGACTGAACCCAAAGGGCTGCCTACGTATCCCCGCTTAAACGGGAATCAGGTCAGGCGTAGTTCAATTTACATCATTGAGAAAGCATTAAGATTACACATAGTAGCGTTTGACTGCATCTGAATTGATTGGATTTGGACAGACTTCTCCGTCCATTTTAGCGAGTATAAGTGCTCCTCCTGTCAGTACCTGCTGAACCATGTACAGACCCTGCCAGTTGGGAGAGAACTTTCCTTTGGCCTCGTCTTGATGTGAAAAGATCTTCTTCAGCACCAGCTGCCCCGGTTTGAACTGTCTAGGCTTGACTCTCTTGTTGAAGGCTCAGGTCATTCTGTTCTGATAGAGTTGACCATGACAGACTGCATTCATTCTCTTTCCGTCTATGAGGTCTAGTTTCTTATAATGGATCTTTACCCATTCTACGTCGCGGAGCTCATCTTCTTGTATAATTCTTAGAGATGGAATCTCAACTTCGACAGGAATAACAGCCTCAGTACCATAAACTAGCATATAGGGAGTTTCCCCTGTTGAGGTGCGAACTGTGGTGCGATATCCCAATAAGGCAAATGATAACTTCTCGTGCCACTGCTTGTGCCTTTCTATCATCTTTCTTAGTATATTCTTGATGTTTTTGTTGGCGACTTCTACAGCTCCATTCATCTGAGGTCTGTAAGCTGTGGAATTCTTATGTTTGATCTTGAAAGCCTCCCACACAGTTTTCATCAAGTCACTTTTGAGATTAGAACCATTGTCGGTGATGATTGACTCAGGAATCCCGAATCGACAAACAATACGGTCGCGGATAAAGTCTTCCACGACTTTCTTAGTCACTGCTTTGTAGGATGCTGCTTCGACCCATTTGGTGAAATAGCCGATGGCTACCAGAATGAACCTGTGTCCATTGGATGTGCCAGGAAATGTCTCCGTGGGTTTCTTCTAAGGCGGGTCTGACCTTAGCAACTTCGGACCTCCAGCGAGTAGCATACTCACGAAATGTCTCCGTGGGTTTCTTCTTCAAATTCTGAATATAGAACACGTCTGGTGCGTTCTCTGTGTTGAACCTGAATCTGTCCATAAAGTCAGATGCCATGCTCACCCATTTCACCATTTCTTGGGATCTTGGCTGATGTACCAAGACAACGCATCTCCTTTCAAGATCCTCATGAACAGCTTCATGCGGATCCTTTCATCCTTCCCTACTCCAACTAGCTTGTCACAATAAGTTCTCAGATAGACCTTTGGATCACCTGTACCATCAAACATTTCAAACTTAGGAGGTTTGTATCCCACGGGCAGTTCGACATCGGGCTGTATGCAGAGGTCTTCATAGTTCAACCCTTCGACTCCCTTGATTCCCTCGACGCCTTGAACCCGACTGGTCAGCTTCCTAAGTTCCTCGGCCAAGTTCTTGATAAGCAGGTCCTTTTCGTCAGATTTAGGTGTGCATGTGATAGGGGGAGCGGAGTGTGGCATGGTCTCCACGTAGATGGGATTGTTATGGTGGCCTCGCGCATGAGTGTGGAAATGGTCATTTGTGGAGTTCTGAGGTTCTGGGATAAGCAGTGGAGTGT
>MDKI01022065.1:0-11428 GCA_005239505.1 Nicotiana paniculata | reverse complement strand
AAAGCACGAGAGCTCGTGAGACAATTCAAAACATGGAAGGTAATGCAAATACCTAGAGAGGAAAATGCAGAAGCAGATGCATTAGCTAACCTCGCAACAGTCATGGAAGTAACAAACAAAGACAATGCAATTGTCGTCCAACTATTTCATTCAATAATAGACCAGGACATGAATGAGGTAATTTCAACAACTTAACTTGGGACTGGAGAAACGAAATTCTTAATTTTTTGCAGAATGACACCGTACCTGAAGACAAGAAAGCAGCTCAAGCACTTCACCACAAAGCTGCACGGTATTGCCTTATTCGCAACTCACTTTATCGCAAGATGTTCGGAGGACTCCTGGCTAAATGCCTCGGATCTAACCAAACGGAATTTGTGATGAAAGAAGTCCACGAAGGACACTGTGCGAGAAAAGGAAGTTAAAATCTTCTGATGGAGAAACATAATATGCCGCTTTGGAATACCAAAGGAAATCGTGTGCGATAATGGCCCACAATTCATAGGCTCGCAAATCACAAAATTCTTTGAAAGTTGGAAAATTAAGAGGATCACTTCAATGCCGTATCACCCCGTGGCTAATGGTCAAGTTGAGTCAACGAATAAGGTCATCATCAACAATCTAAAGAAGCGGCTGGATAAAGCCGAAGAAAACTGGCCTGATGAGTTACCAGCGGTACTATGGGCATACAAAAAAACTTCAAAAATAGCCACAAGAGAAACTCCATTCGCACTCGTTTATGGATCAGAAGCCTTAATACCTGTGGAGATTGGCGAACCAAGCATAAGGTTCTCAACAGCCATGGAGGGAGAAAACATCGACGAATTGAGGATCAACCTGAACCTGCTCGAACCACGGAGAGAAGCATCATTGATACGGATGGCAGCTCAAAAAAAAATCATAGAGCGTTATTACAACCGTAAAGCTTATCTCAGGTACTTCAAGATTGGGGAATTCTTCCTAAAAAAAGTCTTTCAATCAACAAAAGAGGCAGGTGCAGGAAATCTAAATCCAAACTGGGAAGGACCTTACAAAATCCGAGGTATAGCTGGGAAAGGCGCCTATGAGTTGGAAGCTATGGACGGAAGATTTCTACCAACAAGATGGAACGCCATCCACCTAAAGAAGTAAGGTATCACACGTTCGATTTTATTTTGAACATTTAAAAATTTTACTAACTTTTTTAGATGATAGGCATAAAGCTAACCCATCACTAGATGATGATATTAGACCTGCAAAGACGCGAGGAAATAACACAACCAGGTCTAGGGTTACACTTTCTGATGGAAATTTTAAAAAGGGTTAAGCAGTCATCATCTAAAAAACTATATACCTTCAAGTCCGGAATGTTTTTCCTTTTCAGGAAAAGGATCACAAGGAAGGAATAATCAAGTGTTCGAGATTTCATTCTTCAAAGCTCAAACACTTGGGTGACTATACAGTATGGATGGCTAAGACGAAGCAAAGAAGACTATCAGAAAGTCAAAAGCTCAAGCTTGAAGACTCATCTACCCAACGAGACAAATGACACGAGCAGAATCGAAAGAAATCAAAAGAGCCATCCAAATGCAAAAAGCAAAAACCTTCGAACATATTCAGGTTGAAAGGCAAAATATTAGTCACGAGAAAGAAATGTACATCTTTATACTTATACAGAGCTGTTGTAACAAAAACAGTTAGGGGTAAAAGATCATCATCAATGTACTCATTTAAAAAACTGCTCTCAAATAAAAACAGTTATGGATGAAAGATCTAAATCCTTGTATTTGTTCAAGAAACTGTTATCAAATAAAAACAGTTGCGACTAAGAAAACATTTCCCTCGTACTTACTAGAAAACTATTTCCAAAACAGTTGCGGGTAAGAACCCCAATCTTTATAAAAACTGTTACTAGTAAAAAATAGTTGTTTCCATGTATTAATATCGAAAAACTGTTACATATGAAAAACAGTTACGAAATACAAGAGTACATCAAATCTGTTAGACAAAAACAGTTGCAAACATGAGTTTTAGACGATAACCAAACACATGTAAAATGTCATGGAAGTTCAAACAAAAAACTTTCCTTTGAAACATTATTAAACATGTGTAAAATTCCTGTCGCTCTATTGCATTATCATGAAGTTGAGATGCCTTCTTCAGTCAATTATAAAGGGCCCTCTTCCATAAACTATGCCTATTACAAAAAGGCACACATTTAATATGCCACAGTGCCTATTAGAAAAAGGTACGAGTAGTCTAAAACATTCCACATGCAAAACTCGGAGGTAAAACTAAAACCTCGAAAAATAAAGCATGCAAAAGACTTAAAGAATGAAACAGAAACTCAACAAAAGTCGAACTAACATTAATATATTAAAACGTCTAAAACTAAGTATTAACTTATACTTAGCCGTGTAAAATTTTTATATATATTGTGGTGCCCCTAAGTTGTCATATGGGGACTTTAAAGAAATTTAAATTTACCCCCGATGGGACTGAGGGTAACCACCAACTGATACAAAGAGACAAAGAAATGGGGGATGAACCAACTAAATTTCTTCAAGAGAGGGGTTGGCTTCACTGGCAGAAGGAGCGGGAGCAACTAAGGATGAAGAGGCATGAGCGGCTGGAATCTCACCATCAGGTGAAGAGAGGTTATGACCTTGTTGAGCCTTCTCCATGGCTTCCTTAGTTTTAGCTATTTCAGCACTAAGGTCAAAACCCTCTTGACTAATTTCCATCAATGTGTCAAGGAGAGAATTCATGTACGCCTAGCTCACATAGACAACAACCACCTCTTCACGATCTTCATAATTCCTTGCCCATACTTGAAGCTCAGCTCTCAATCCGTCCTTCTTCGCTTCCGCAGCTTTATGGGCGACCCTTAACGGTACAATCGACTCCTCTAAAGTTTGAGCTTTGTCTAAAGCCTTACTAAGGTCTTCTTGAGTACGAGTGAGCGATTGCACGAGCTCGCCTGAGTATTCCTCCTTCTGCCCCAACAAGCTTTTCAAGTCTCTAATCTCCTCTGAGGAACGAGACAGCTGCTCAGCGAAAGGAGACTCCAGAACACTATTGTCTTTATCAGTCTGACTGGAAGAAGCCTTCTCTACTGCCAGTTCTGCTGCCATGAGTTTCATCTGCCGCTTCAAGGTACTCCTTTCTTCTTCTAAAGCATCCATGTCAATCCTTACGCTATCATACCGTGCTTTCCAATTATCAACATCGGCCTGCAACTCTTTTTTATCCTGGTCCGTGTTTGAAATCCTCTTCATAAGCTCCATGCTTATAAGGTTAATTTACAAGAAATAAACCAGTCTGATATGGTAAATTTCATATACGAAAATGAAAGAGGATAACTTGCATCATACCTTCAAAGAAGTATGCACGACCTCATTGGCCCATGTAAGGGCACCGTGGCTGGCTAGCTTTTCTTTCTCAGAGGGACCTATCAAAGTCTTGAGCCACACTTCGGGCTCACCCGTTTTCTTGAAAAGATTCCCCTTAGCTGGAACCTCTATTACCACTTGCCACATCTCTCTGCTGGAAGACCCTACTTCCCTAACGGAAGGCATGGAATCAGGCAGAGACGGAACATCAACAGGCACAGAGGGTTGAGGAGCTCGAGAAGCCACAGGCAAAGCAGCAAGCATGAAGGGTTGAAGAGTCGATGAAGTTACAGGCAAAGAAACAGCAGAAGCCGAAATAGCCAATGGAACAGACAAGACAACTTCTCTCAAAGAAGTAGGAAAGACAGCAGCCAAAGGGACATCGTCAGAAGCAAGATCAACACCCTCATGAATAGGGGAATGTGAAACATCATCAAGGACAGAAGGCTCAATCACAGACACGGGAGGCAAGGTTAAAGGTGTAATCTCATTATCTGAAACCATCCGCCTTCTCCGTGGCCTGTGCACTAAAGCACCTTCTTCTTCTTCTTCTTCTTCTTCTTTTTCTTCTACGGAACGAGACTCACCAATATTCCTCTTCGAGGAAGATGAACCAATAATAATTTCTTGGGCCTGAGCCAAAGACATCTTCGGGATAGATGAAGCAGACACCCCACGAGCGGAGAACCCTATTAAAAGGGAAAAAGTAAGGAAAGAAGCAATAATAAGAGCTTCACTTACCGTGGGTCTTTACATGCCAACCATACCTCCCAACGAGGTACTTCCAAGATCTCTCTTCTAAAGAAGCAACGGACAATAATTTTTCTACCCAATCGCGAATACTAGAGACATTCTCAACAGTATTCATGATTACTGAGAGAAGAGAAAAAAGATACGGTATTAATAAAACATCTCAAGTAAAAACGAGAAAAAGTAAATAAATGTGAGATAAAGCATACTCACGTGCGCGATTCCACTTCTCAGGGAAGGGAAGATTTTCTTCACGCACTAAACCAATAGTGGGTACATCAACATACCGGAGGTACCAACCCCTATCCTTATCATCTCCAGGGGTTACCATCACTCTTTTGCTTCTAGCAGTCAGATTAAAAACACCTTCACGAAATAAGGTAAGAAAGTAGAGGTGAATAAGATGGTTGAAGGTAAAAGGAACTGAGGATAAATAAGCCAAAATCCTAAGACATATGACAACTCACCACACAAGCGGGCCAACTTGTCCTAAGCAGATATTGAAAAAACGGCAAAATTCAATTATAACTGGGTCAATGGTGGGTCTAAACCCTAAAGTGAAAGGATACGTATAAACAAAAGAATATCCTGTCTTGTAAGACGTTATTCTTTGGTTAATATTCGGAATATAGACAGGAAAGTCAGAACTCCAAAAGCATTCCCTACGAACAAGGGAAATCTGACCCTCAGTTATAAGGGTTGGATATCTTTCGACACTAACAAGAGAAGAAGATTGATCTACAAGAAATTGACTATCCCTAGCAAAAACAAACTCAGCAGGGACAATTTCATCAACTCCAGGCTCACGAAGGCGTTCGCCTCTACCTCTAGACGAAGACCGAGAAACCCTAAATCTCGGAGAAACTGGAGATCTAGTGGAAGGAGGAGGAACTATCTGAGAAGAAGAGGAGCCCCTCGAAGGAGTGGATCCTAGACTTCTAAGTCTACCACCCCTCCGACTCCTAGTCGGAGCAAAAGGTGGCGTTAAACTTTCAATATTTGTTACTCCCTGAGATTGGTTTGAAGAAGACATGTTTACAAAGGCAAGAAGAAAGTTCTTTACAAAAGACAAAGTTAGAAAAGTGTTTCGTGGAAGCAATGAAAAGAAGAAAGGTATTTATACTTGAGGACAACCGTCAAACATGGGAAAAAAAGAAAAATAATGATGAAAAGTCATAATTGAAGATGTCACTTTGGGACTAGCACAGCCGCAAAAAGCCCTAAAAGGTGCCGAGTAAATGCAGAACCAATCCGAAAAGGACATGTGGTATGAGCATTAAATGAAAGTGACAAACGACGCCTATGGTGCACAGAAGTATACAATGATTCGAGGAAAAGTGGAGGCAAAATATTCCAGCCATTAATGAATATCCACTTACCAAATATCAATCGTTAAATATATGGTAAGTGGGGGGACTATCTATATTGGTAAAAAAAAGTTTCCACGTAATCCAGCTTTTGAGAACTTAGCAAGTCACGTGGACACAGGAAAACGCGACAGCTGGATGTGATTCTCTCTGAAGAGGTACGGAACAAAGAGGCACGATTCAACAAACCCTCGAGCTTATCAGCCACGGGAAACTCAACCTTATCAAAACAGGGGAGAGGCACAGTCAGAGTGAATCTAGACAAAGCTACGGGCAGATTCAAAGACCCACAATTGATTACTCGAACGTTATGCAACCGTACCCCAATTACCACTATCTTTTGTAACGCCTCATTAATGTCATAATTAGTCATTAATGAGCAATCATAGCAAGAGTTGTACATTATAAGAATCTCCTATATAAGGGAGGGGAATACAACTTGTAAAGGCATCTTATTCTCGAATATAATTGACTTCACTTTTCTATATTTCCGCAATATTGTCTGTTATTCATTTTTCTCTATTTTCCGGGTCTAATTCTTTGGTTAAACAGCAGGTAATGGTGCGCTCGCAGCCATTCTGAAGAAAATGGAAGAAATGGAGAACGAGAATAAAGCGCTCCGCGACCAGATGAGGGAGCACCAAGAAAGGGTTGATAAGATATCGGGCGCCCCAGAACTTCTACCAAAACGGGATGTCGGCCGGTTCATTGAACAACAGTACAATGAGGAGGCAGCCCCAATTCCATACCTAAAACCTTCGAAATGACACCATATTTGAAGATATACGACGACGCAACAGACACCGAAGACCATATCATTCATTACGTCACGACGGTAAAAGGCAACGACTTCTCGAAAGAGCAGGTACCGTCAGTGCTGCTGAAGAAGTTCGGCGAAACCCTAACAGGGGGAGCCTTAACATGGTACTCGCAATTACCAGCACGTTTGATAACGACGTTCGAGCAAATAACCGACAAGTTTGTCACCTCCCACGCCGGGGCCAAGAAAGCAGAGGTTAGGTGAATCACATATTTGCCGTCAGACAATCGTCTGGTGAGGGAGTCAGGGACTTCCTCACCCGGTTCAACAAAACAAGAATGAGCCTTCCAAACGTTTCAGAAGGGATGACAGTAGTAGCTTTCCAAAATGGGTTAAACAGGAACGGGTCAAGGGCGACCAAAAAGTTGTTAAGCAGAATCATGAAATACCCTCCCACCACATGGGAAGAAATCCATAACGCCTACTGTGCCGAGGTGAGAACAGACGAAGACGACCTCAACGGTCCAACTCAACGGATAACATCAATCCAAATGAAGTCTAGAAAAGACCTTCGTAATGACAGCCCAAGAGATCATTCAGGTCCACGCCTCAATCGAGAAAGGCACCAACCATATGTCAGAACGGCCATCTCGCCACCTCCCCGCCAAACCGAAGAGTCGTCCAGGCCGCACATTGGGACTCACCGAAACGAAAGAGGTATGCATCCACTTTTATCTGCTCACAATTTTTGTGTTTCCCCTTCAGAGATAGTGTACGCCCTAGAGAAACTCGGTCCTAAGGTGAAGTGGCTGCAACAGATGAAGTCCGACCCAAATTCCAGAAAGTCGAATGCCCTCTGCGAGTTCCATCAGGAGCAGGGCCATAAGACCGAGGACCGCATAGCCCTACGACAAGAGGTGGTGAACATGCTTCACCAAGGACATTTAAGGGAGTTGATGAGCGACCAAGGAAGAGCCAATTTCAGCGCGGATGAGAACAACATCAAGGACCTTCAAAGCCACCCTCCCCCGCCCGCACCATCCAAATGGTTATCGGCGGAGGCGACGAAGCAGCAATCAACCACGTAAAGTTCACCACCACACACAAACTGAAGCGGTCGATCACCCAGGAATGGTATGATGACCTCGAAGACATTATCATCTTCGATAAGTCGAATACGCACGGTTTGGCCTTTCCTCACTTCGACGCTCTTGTTATTACTTTACGTATTTTAGATACCGATGTAAAAAGAATCATGGTAGACAACGGGAGCGGCGCATGTATTATCCACCCCTAGTTCTCACACAAATGAGACTCGAGGACAAGATAGTACCACACTGCATAACACTAACAGGTTTTATCAATGCAGTTGAACGAACCTCAGGAGAGATATCGTAGCCCGTTATGGCTCGGCATGTGACCCTTGAAACAACATTCCATGTCATGAACCAGGAAAAAACCTACAATGCCATCATAGGGCGACCCTGGATACACGCCATGAGGGAAATCCCGTCCAGCTCATATCAGGTATCAAGTTCCCTACCCTATGGGGAATATTCAACATCCGCGATGAACAGCGCACAACCCAAGAATGCTACCACATCGCCCAAGATTGCACATACACCCAACAACTAAAAGGAGAAGGCTTGGGAGCATAGCAATTACTGAAGTCGGGGCCTGAACTCGACGAACAAAAAGACGTCATCAAGGACCCCGATGTCGTGGAAGCCACATGGTCAATGGTAGAAGACCTCGATCCCGTCCAACTGGATATCGGCGACCACAACAAAATGGCTTACATCGGCCACAAACTCTCAGAACCAGGTAAATTTTATAAATTTTTAATTGACAACGACGATCTGTTTGATTTCTCCCATGCAAATATGCTAGGTATCCTGAAAGACATTTCTACACACAAGCTGAACGTCGATCCACTCTATCCGCCAGTACGACAAATCAGAAGAAAGTTCATCGCCGCAATCAACGAGGTCATCCGTGAAGAGGTGGAAAGATTGCTCGCCAACGGTTCCACCCGAGAGTCAAAGTACCCCTTATGGGTCGCCAACGTGGTCATGGTGAAAAGAAAAACGGGAAATGGCGCATGTGCGTGGATTTCACGGACCTAAACAAAGCCTTCCCGAAAGACTTCTTTCCGTCGCCTCACGTCGATCAACTCATCGACGCAACAGCGGGGCACGAGTTATTAAGTTTCTTGGATGCCTACTCAGGCTACAACCAAATCCTCATGGAGGAGGGGGACCAGGAAATGACCACTTTCATCACCCACCAAGGGACATACTACTACAGAGTCATGTTGTTCGGGTTGAATAATGCAGGGACGACTTATCAAAGGCTGGTCATGAAGATGTTCAAATACCAATTCAGAAAAACAATGGAAGTCTATATAGACGACATGTTGGTCAAATAAAAAAGAAAAGAAGACCACATCGACCACCTGAGGGAAGCCTTCGATATACTTAGGCGATACGGCATGAATCTGAACCCCGAAAATTGTGCCTTCGACGTGACCTCTAGGAAGTTCGTCGGTATACCTAAAATTTTGACGAGCAAGAAACAAGTGTAGAAGCTGACCGGCCGCGTAGCCTCCCTGTCAAGGTTTATCTCACAATCCTCTAACAGATGCCACAAATTCTTCAACGTACTCAAAAAGGACAATGGACTCCAATGGAATTCTGAGTGCATCGAGGCCCTAAGAGAACTAAAGGCATACATATCATCGCCCCCGCTACTCGCCAAGGTAGAATCTGATGAGCGTCTCCTAATCTACCTGGCCATATCAGGCATCGCGGTAAGAGCAGTCTTGGTCCATGAAAACAAAGGTACGCAATCTCCAATCTATTACATTAGCAAAACCCTGGTTGATGCCGAAACGAGGTACCCCCACCTCGAAAAGCTAGCCCTGGCATTGGTCGTAGCTTCACGAAAGCTTAGACCCTATTTTCAATTGCATCCCATCTCAGTGATCACGACCTTCCCCCTACGAAGCATCCTACACAAACTAGAATTGTTAGGGAGATTGGCCAAGTGGTCCATCTAATTAAGCGAGCACGATATAACATATCAGCCCCGAACAACGATAAAGTCGCAAGTACTCACCGACTTCGTCGCCGATTTCAGTGTCAAAATAATTACCGAGGTCGAGCAGGAAACCTCTCGTACCTCTCCCAAGTTACCCGACCTATGGGTCCTATACACCGATGGCGCCTCCAACGCATCAGGATCTGGACTGGGACTCGTACTCGAAGTCCGGATAGGCGAAGTCATCCGCCAGTCCATACGATGTCCCGATATGACTAGTAATGAGGTCGAGTACGAGGCTGTAATTGCATGACTAATACTAGATCTCAAGTATGTAGCACGACGAGTCATCCTACGATGTGACTCACAACTCGTCGTAAACCAAGTCACAGGGACTTTCCAAATCAAAGAACAGAGTTTACAAAAGTATCAGGCAGAAATTCATAAGCTACTTCCCGAGTTCGACGAATGTCAACTCGACTAGATACCTCGAGCACAAAACATCGAGGTAGACGGTCTCGCCAAATTAGCAGCAGCCACCAAGAACATAAGCGGAAAGGAAAACATGTTCACCCTTCTCTATTCGTCAATAGACTGAATTGAGGTACACACTATAAACTTAACTTGGGACTGGAGAAACCGTATTATGTCATATTTGCAGGAGGGAGTGCTCCCATTAGACAAAAAAGAAGCCAAGAAACTTCGAATGCAAGCGTCCATATACAATATCATCAACCACGACTTGTACAAAAGAATGTTTGGCAGCCCCTTGGCGAAATGCATAAGGCCAAACCAAACCAAGCGCGTCCTCGAGGAAGTACACAAAGGCCACTGTGGAGCCCATACCGGCATCCGAGCCCTCGTCAGATGACTCATACGAGCAGGCTATTACTTGCCCACCATGAAAAAGGAAGCCGCCGACTTTACTAGAAAGTGCGAGCAGTGCCAGAAATACGTCCCAATAATCCACCAAGTGGGCGAGCACCTCCACTCAATCACATAGCCATAGTCGTTCATCAAATGGGGAATGGACATCGTTGGACCACTTCCAGCGGGACGAGGTAATGTACGATTTCTTTTGGTTTTAACTGACTACTTTTCCAAATGGGTAGAAGTAGGTACATTCACCCAAATACGTGAACAAAAAGTTATCACATTAATATGGAGGAATATCATATGCCGCTTCGGCATCCCCAAAGAAATAAGTTGTGACGGCGGACCCCAGTTCACCGGGAAAAACACCGTTGAATTCTTCGAGAAATGGCACATCAAGTGAATAATATCATCCTACAGGCAACAATCAAGCAGAATGCTCCAACAAAACAATACTAAACATCATGAAGAAGAAGCTCGAAAACGGCAAGGGACTGTGGCCGGAACTACTACCAAAAGTGCTATGGGCATACCACACAATGCCAAAAACAAGCACAGGAGAAATGCCATATTCACTAGTCTATCGAACTGACACAATGATACCAGTCGAAGTCGAAAAACCAAGTTTGAGATACTCCAACAAGAGCGGAACAAGCAATGACGAGAACATAAAGGAACACCTCGGTGAAGTAGATGAGCGAAGAGACATGGCCTACATAAAAATGATAGCTCAAAAACAGCAAGCAGAATGATACTACAAAAAAAAGGCCAAAGTAAGGCGACTCAAGGTCGGAGACTATGTGTATTGGTAAAAAAGAGTTTCACACGCAAGCCAGCTTTTGGCAACTCATCCAGTCAAGTGGACACAGGAAAATGCGACAGCTGGATGTGATTCTTTAAAGAGGTACGGTACAAAGAGGCACGGTTCAGTAAACCCACAAACTTATCAGCCACGGGAAACTCAAATTGATCAAAACGGGAGAGAGGCACGGTCAGAATGAATCTAGACAAAGCTACAGGCAGATTCAAGGACCCACAATTGATTATTCAAACGTTATATAACCGAACCTCAATTACCGTTATCTTTGTAATGCCTCATTAATGTCATAATTAGTCATTAATGAGTAACCATAGCAAGAGCCGTACGTTATAAGAATCTCCTATATAAGGGAGGGAAATACAACTTGTAAAGGCATCTGATTCTGGAATACAATCAGCTTCGATTTTCTATATTTCTGCAATATTGTCTATTATTCATTTTTCTCCAT
>ML362796.1:0-17639 GCA_005239505.1 Nicotiana paniculata | reverse complement strand
TCTAAAATAACTTGCATAATGAAACTACAAAGTAATGAAGAAAATCTGTACAAATTGATGTCTTGCCGTCCGTCTCTTCGAATTCCCTTCTAATCCCTTTTGAATCCTTTGAATCTCCTTTGAATCCCCCCAATTCTACTCTTCAAGTTGTGTTTACAATGTCTATTTATATGTTTAGGACGAACCCTAAACGTGTAGGGGACTTCTATTCCAACCGGGAAACACTTAAACTCGTCAAAACTCGGAATTGACCGAACTTGGGACCTGGCGTTTAGGCCCTAACGCCAGGCTAACGCCAGGCTAAGGCTGGCGTTTCAGCTCTAACGCCTGGCTAACGCCAGGCAGGGTCAGGCATTTCAGCTCTAACGCTTGGCTAACGCCAGGCTGGGTCAGGCGTTTGGGCTCTGGCGCCTGGCTATAGCCCGGTGCACTCCTCCTCGCCTCTTGAGCGTATTTTCGATGTATTTGCATCCATTTAGCTCGGTTTCCATCTCCAATTCACCTACACATGAAATAGACTCTATTATGCACATAAAAAGTGTATTTTTATCATTAACGCACATAAAATGTAAGGCATATAACATGTTAAACCATGAATTCTAGCCTCGCATCACCGATTCATCTCGAGGTCTTCAGATAGAAGTCACCAGTTCTTCTCACTACTCAAAAAGAAGAAAAAGTTTGCATGGACTCCGGAATGCCAACAAGCGTTGGAAGAATTAAAGCGGTATCTCTCGAGCCCGCCACTGCTTCATACTCCGAAAGCGGACAAGCAACTCTACTTGTACTTAGCAGTCTCGGAAGTCGCGGTAAGTGGGGCCCTAGTTCGAGAGGAGAAAGGTATGCAATTTCCTGTTTACTATGTTAGTCGAATGTTAGGTGAGGTCGAGACCCAATACCCACACTTAGAAAAATTAGCGCTTGCCCTAATAAACGCCTCTAGAAAACTAAAACCATATTTTCAATGTCACCTAATTTGTGTGGTGACTACTTATCCTCTTCCCAATATTTTGCATAAGCCTGAACTCTCGGGCCGATTGGCCAAATGGGACGTCGAGATTCGGGGGTGTGGACCCTCTTCACAGGCGGCGCTTCGAACGTGAAAGGGTCTGGGCTAGGCATCATTTTGAAGCCGCCCACTAGTAATACAATTAGACAATCTATCAAAACTTCTAAGTTGACTAACAATGAGGCCGAGTATGAGGCCATGATTACAGGTCTCG
Organism: Nicotiana paniculata; assembly: GCA_005239505.1. Taxonomy (NCBI): domain Eukaryota; kingdom Viridiplantae; phylum Streptophyta; class Magnoliopsida; order Solanales; family Solanaceae; genus Nicotiana; species Nicotiana paniculata. The sequence goes on along the minus strand of ML362796.1, from coordinate 16,416 downwards.
AGCTAGTTAAGAGTTTGGGAGCAGAGGTCATCGAGGCCAAATGCGACTCCCCACATGTGACTCTACATTGATTTAAAGAGTGGACCTTACAGCATGTACCCCGAGAATAAGACCGTGAGGTCGATGGCCTTGCAAATTTGGGATCATCGGTCGAAGACGATGAAGTTAGCTCAGGGATTGTCGTACAACTTTCGAGGACAGTAATCAAAGAAGGAAACGCCAAAATAAACTCCACAACTCTGAACTGGGATTGAATGAATAAGTATATCGAATACCTAAAGAACGGGAAGCTTCCATCGGACCCTAAGAAATTGTGGACTCTACACACGAAGGCTGCACATTTCACGTTAGCCGAAGACGGAACACTGCGTAGAAGGACGTTCTATGGACCATTGGAAATATGTTTGGGAACAGGAGATACCGACTACGTCCTACGAGAAATCCACGAGGGCACCTGCGAAAATCATTCTGGTGCCGAATCATTGGTTCGCAAAGTCATCAGAGCAGGATACTATTGGGCCAATATGGAAAAAGATACAAAAGAGTTTTTTCGAAAGTGCGACAAGTGTCAAAGGTACGCACCGATGATTCACCAGCTCGGAGAGAAACTCCACTCAGTATTATCCCCATGGCAATTCATGAAATTGGGAATGGATATTGTCGGCCCTCTACCATCGGCCCTAGGTAAAACTAAATCATTTTGTTTATGACTGACTATTTCTCTAAGTGGGTTGAAGAGCAGACCTTCGAGAAAGTCAGAGAAAAAGAAGAAATAGACTTCATCTGGGATCACATTATATGCCAATTTGGGATGCCTGCCGAAATCGTATGCGACAATGGAAAGCAATTCATCGGTAACAAAGTGAAAAAGTTTCTCGAAGATCACAAAATAAAAAGGATCCTGTCAACGCCATATCATCCTAGTATGAATGGACAGGCCGAATTGACAAACAAGACCATAATTCACAATCTAAAGAAAAGATCGAACAACGTCAAAACCTAGTACGGGGGCAACACCGTTCTCTTTAGTCTATGGTGCCGAAGCTCTTATCCCAGTCGAAGTCGGGGAACGTAGCTTCAGGATTCGGTACGCAACAGAAGAATCAAATCATGAGGCTATGAATGCAAGCCTTAAATTTCTAGATGAAAACGGGAAGCCGCCCTCATTCGAATGGCCACACAGAAACAATAGATCGAAAGGTATTACAACCGAAGAGCCAATCTTCAACACTTTAAAATCGGGGACTTAGTTCTGAGAAAGGTCACCCTCAATATTCGAGACCCAATCGAAGGAAAAATTGGCCCAAACTGGGAGGGACCAAAAGGATCCTATAAACTTGGCATAATGAACGGCGAACAATTACCAAACAATTGGAACGTATCACTCCTCAAACAATATTACTGCTAAGGTACGACCTTCTCCATTTTCATTTATATTTTACACTAACCAACTGCAAGTGTTCAATCGAAAACCTCGAAGGATTCTTCAATCACAAAGTCCTTAGGTCTGAAAGCACGTGTTGCACTCTTTTTCCCTTAGACTGGCGAGGTTTTTAATAAGGCAACCATTGTTCGTGCTAACTTAGAGAAATTCAACAGTATTCGAGGCTTCTTCATAATCAACCTCGAATACTGGGGGGAATCACCCTCGAATGATTACAAAGAAAGTACTTCGTGCCAACATTGTCTCGATAGATAAATCTTGTAAATGGCCAAATGGTCGAATGAACCGTGTCCATATAGATTACCCGAGACCTAATGGAAAACATGTATGCATGTATAATCTATTTGAAAGAAGTATTTTTTCCTTCCCAGATATTCCATGCCTTAAATAAATGTTTTCTTTACAAATTCGTACTTGTGATCAATTGTGGAAATCGGCTTAAGGGCCGATCGCAAATAAAAGTTCGAATAATTGGCCCCATACTCGGGGAATGCCGTCCAAAAAATTGAGATGATCAAATTATTAAACCTCGAGATCGTAAGACCTTAAAAAGGCAACTCTCGATTTTATAGGCCACGGCCACCCCACTCGGGGACTGACACTTCAAACAAGTTCGAAGTGTAACAGGGAAACAATCCCAAGAGGCAAATCCCAAGCTAAAGGCTACGGCCAAATTAACACGGTTCGGTGACGTCCGATTTTCTTTATAAAATAGGCCTTCAAAAAAATTTCATAAACCTTTTAAAAAGTCTACCCTCAGCTGAAGTACTAAGGGTCTCGATAATACCGACCCTCGAAAACCCTAATGGGTGCAAAATCGTTCGAACTCTTGAACAAACCCTTTATTTTATGCTAAGGCATTACGAAACAAAGAGTCCCCAATAATATCGACCCTCGAAAACCCTAATGGATAAGGAATCGTTCGAACTCTTGAGAAAATTCCCTATTTCATGCTAAGGCATAACATATTTTATATAATCAAACAATGAACTTTTCAAGCCAAAAGGGGGGGGGGGGGGAAATCCATTCTTTTTACTATGGCCATATTGGCCTAATTAGAGACCCTAAGGACCATTTTATTTTTTGAGTTTGAGAAGTCATCCTCACTCAACTAAAACCTAAGGGTCATCCTATTTCAAGTTCGAGCAAGTAGTCATTCAATTATAAACACTACATTAGTACGACTCCAATCAAACTGCCTAAGCTTCGAACTTACGAACGAAATTTTCGTAAGGCATAAGTGAATTAGAATTTTCACAAGGCAGAAGTTGAAATAAAGACAAGACAGAGAAAAAAGTAGTGTTTTATACATGTGAAGATATTTACAAAGGACCGATCAGGGTCCTACACAAAAGTTCAAAAAAATATTAAGGTTCCTAACTATTCTCGGGAGCAGCTTCTCCCTCGAGGTCTCCCCCACTCTCGAACCATTTCTCGGTGCCATCATCATCATCATCATCATCGTCATCAGAAGAGGCCAGCACTCTAGCATCGGCTTCATGCTTTTTAGCCTTTGTTATCTCATCGGTAAGATCAAAACCTCGAGCATGGATATCCTCGAGGGTTTCCCTCCGAGTTTGGCATTTAGCTAGTTCACCAACCCAATGTACTCGAGTTTGAGCGGTCTCAAAAGCCTCTCTCTCTTGGGATTTAACAGCTTCAGCATTGGACTGGTAGACGACCACGATCGCCTCTGCATCGGCCTTTGCATTTTCAGCCTTAGATCTGGCCTTTGTAAGTTCGGTGACCAACCGAGCCTCGGGGTCCTCTATTTTCTTAGCCTGAGCTAAGTTTTTCTCCTTCATGCCTTGAAGCTGACTCTCAGCCGATGACAATTGGGCTCGAGCAGCTTCTTTCTCCGCAACAAAGCGGTCAATAATTTGTTCCCCCACCCCCCAAAGTCTCCGCCTTCATCATATTGACCTTCTCCCGGAACTGCTCGATCCTCTCGACCTTCTACTGAACCTGTGAGGTTGAAGTATTAGCCGTCATTCCCGAATCAAGTCCATGAGCTTTTAAGATTGTCATTATCTGCTCAATCAGGTCAGTCTGTTCCTTATGAGTCGTGGCCAACTCGGCTCGGAGGTCCTTGATATCTTCCTCTTTCTGCCCGCTGAGAAGTGTGAGGGCATTTTTCTCCTATGTGAGCCCTGGGAGATCAGCCTCACATCAGCTCAGCTTTGCTCGGGGACTTGGAAAACGCCTCTTGATGGAGTGCCAAAGCCTATACAAAAAAAAAGAAATAAAGGATATTAGACAGGAAAAGAATAAATAAACTAAGTATGATATCGATGAAAGGATTTGAGATTCACCCAATCCAGGCTTGTTGAGCCTCATCGAAGAGGCTCAACGCTTCACTCAGGTCGGTAGCATCTTCGACCCCGATAAAGTAACCTCGGAAGGGGTCCTCCCCTCCGGGGGCTTCGTCTACTTCGGGGGTCCTCAGAGCTTGGGCCTCGCGAATTGCCTCCTCGGAAAATACAGGAAAAGTTGGCGAATCTCCAATTACAATTTCCCCCAAGTGGATCTCTTGGGGCATTCTTTTCGCTTCGAAGGGCCTTGGTGCCGGCCCCTTTAGATGTACCTTCCGTTTGCTCATCTCGGTGAGGGTCATCTTCATCTTCGATGACTCGAGAATTTGTCTGAGTCATTTTCCAAGACCCCCTCGGCTCGAGGCGGGATCTCTTCAACCACCACTGATTCAACGGCCTTTGGGTCCTCGATGGTCTTCTTCACTCGGGCCACCAGTACGGAGCTGTCGGCTTCTTCTTATTCTTCTTCTTCTTCCTCTTTTAACCACTAAGGTGCTTCCGTAAGAAGAGCGATAGTATCATTATTCGGCTTATGAGCCAGGGTTTTGTTGGGCTTTGGTACCTTGAGGTCGAGGTCCTTTTCCTCTTTTTGTCCTTTGTCGGTTTTGAAATCGGGGTCGAAGTCACCTTCTCACCAGATGGGGGCCTTATGACAGCATATTTGCCCTGGCCTGTGTACAAGAAAATTGAGTTAGTATAAGAAGAACATTTTGATCATGCCACTATACACATGAAGTAAATGTTACCATGATTTTTGGCCTCTCATCAGCCCTTTGCTAAATCGCGCCATGAGCGCTCAACGTACGATGAAGTCGCGACCAGGTCTCGAACCCAGCTCTCGAGGTTTGGAATTGCACCAGGCATCCAAGCAACCACTGCATCATGAAAAGGGATATCAATGAGAAGAATCAAATGGAACAAAACAATGAAGGGAAGCTAAACATGGGATTGTACTTACGCTTCCTATTCCATTTCTCGAGAAATGGCATCTTTTCGAATGGGATTAGATCGGAAGTCCTCACTCGTACGAACCGGCCCATCCATACTCGATCCTTGTCCTCATCTATGCTCGTGAACAATACCTTGGTAGCCCGACGCTGAAGTTTTATTAACCTGCCTCAATAGAGACGGGGTTGTACAACCTGATAAGGTGGTCGAGGGTGAAAGACATCCCCTCGACTTTGCTAGAAAATAATCAGAGCAGAATGACAATTCTCCAAAAGGAGGTATGAATTTGGCCCAGTATTATCTGATAGTTGCGACAAAAATCGATAATAACGGGGCCAAGGGGCCAGCGTGAAAGGGTAAGTGTAAACACCCAAAAAACCTTCCACGTGGGTGGTGATATCTTCTTAGGGGGTTGGAATCACCACCTCCTTGCCTTCCCAGTTGCAGTCTTTCTTCACCTGCTTGAGAAAGGTCTCAGTTTTGAGAATATGTACCTTGACATTGGCTCGCATCGACCAGGGACCGAGGAAGTTTTCTCGATCTTAAAGTCAGAAGTGAGGACGGACCCTCCGGGAACGCACTCCTCAGGGCGCGGCTCACCGGTGTTTTATCACCGGGCGGTCGCGATGAAGACGCATTTTCCTTTTGGGGAACTATTTTGGACGTTTTAGCCATTCTTGTTTGAGTTTGAAGAAGAAAGAAGATGATAGAATTTGATGTTTGAGAAGAGATTAACAGCGAATTCAGACGATTTGAAGAAGGTAAGAACTTAAGAAATGTAAAAACTTTGGAGATTAGAAGAAAGTGAAAGTAAGGTTTGGATCAATGACAAAAAAGGCCTATTTATTGGATTCACAGCGACGGTTCAAAAGACACTAGTGTCCGACCACCAAATGACACACATTAATAACTTGGGGAACTGTACTGTCGGGACGTCTGGGTCACTTCTGTCGCTTACATCATGAGGGTGACGTCATGACAGGTCGAGATAAAAATCGACGACTCAATTCGTTTCTTGTCATTTCACTCCAAAAAATAAGGGGTCTATCTGTATACGGTTAAAATTGGGCCCATCCAATTTTACTATTTGGCCGAGGACAGGAAGTTGCATCAAAGGTTGGCCCCGTAGTGGTTCAGACCAAAGCACGAGGATGAGGTACCGAATTTTGTGATTCGTGGTATCTGTCGAGATCTAGGACAATAACGATCGAGACCAAATGAGACAGACATCGAGCATGATCAAAGTTAGCATGATAAAGGCAAGGCGAGATATTCGTGACAGGTCGAAGATCATGGCGGAAATCTCGGAACAGATAAAATAAGGAATTGCTAATTAGCTAATCATGGGTTTTCGTTATGTAATTAGAGTTGTACCATAAGTAGAATTCATATACTATATAAAGGGGATTTCTAATAATTTTTAGGACACATTGTTCACAAATATCAAAGCAATATAATTCCCTCTTTCATTTATATTCTTGTTCATCAGCTTGTTACATTTTTAACTGTTCTTGCACCAATCAGTTCGAGGGTGTTCTAACTCGAGGGCTAAGTTCCACTCAAACACTGGTTCACTTTAATTTATTGTTAATTTCGATTATTAATCTCCACTTTTATCAATTGGTGTTAAGTGAAATCACGTGTCCTTAAAACCAAATTATAAATTTAATTATTATCCAATTTTAAGGGTAAACAACTATAAATGTTGCTGGACATCAATGATATCAGAGTGCGCCTCTTCACGAGGGTGCTTGAAGTGCAATGAAATATTTTAAAATTGAATATGGTTCGCGAAGTATCTGGGTTCCCGGTAATTTCCTACTCCCGCGATCGAGACACTTTAGTAATTATAGCATATCAGAAACATGAAGTTGAGGTGGTTAGAAATATACCACAAAATACTCCCATCATATGAGCCTATGGTTTCATTCTTGTTGTTTGTATACGGTAGAAATTAGGGCTACCCGATTTCTCTATTTGGTCGAGACTAGGACGTTGCATCGAAGAGCTGAGGCATTGAGTTCGATATTGAAGTCTTTTCGAGATCGAGGTCGGTATCAATCGAAACCAGAGGAGATAGACTTCGAGTAACATCGAGGATAACTTAGTAATAGAAAGAGCGAGATATCTGTGATTGGTCGAGGATTGTAGTGTGAATCTCATAACGGATAAAATCAGAATCGGTTAATTAGCTCTTGATACGATTTCCTTCTGTAATTAGAGATATACCATAATTAGGATTCCTCCACTATATAAATAGGATTTCCAGTCATTTGTAATCATCATTATTCACTGAGAAAAAACTATACAATTCTTTCTTTCTTGCTTGTATAGTTCATCAGAATTATTCCATCTTAATTGTTCTTATACTACTATCACCTCGAGAGTACCCTAATTCGAGGCTGAGGTTTTAGTTTGCACACTGGTTTAATTTATTTCTATTTTAACTCTGCCATTTACTTACGCATTTATCGATTGGTATTGGGTGAAATCAAATATCCTTAAAATCACAATATAAGTTTAATTGTTATCCAAATTTTAGGGTAAACAGTTTGGCGCCCACCGTGGGGCTAAGGATAATAGTGATTATTCAATATTGATCTCGATAACACATACTACTTTACGCTTGTTCTTGTCAAGTATTTTTTTTTTCAGGATAAAATATGTCAAACTCACAAACAACACCCACACATGGTAATAATGACCTCAGATTTCACGGGGAAATGACAATGCAGTTGGTCTAGGGGTCGAGGTACAATAATCTGATCTCGAGGGAGCACCAATTACCAGTCAAGTCAATGTCAGTTCGCATATCGCTCTTAATGCGAATCTGGGCGCGGACCCCGAAGGGAGTGTACGCAGAGTAGGCCGATCTGGTGGTCGAGGTACACAGGGCGGAGGAGATGGAGGAGTTAGCCTCCAAGTAATATTTGAGATGCTACAGGATCAACAAGTTGCTATCTCACAACTACAAAATCAGCATCGAACGCCAAATGAGGTCGAGCCGGAAGCCGCTCACCGAACCAAACCGGTACCAGAAAGGTCGAATGCCAGTGAATCTGGGACTAATCCCGCAATAATGAAGATGCTCTAAGAGCTCACCAAACGAATTGAATCAGGAGAGAATAAAATTGAGGCAAATGATAAGAAAGTAGCAACGTACAACTCCCGGGTTGATCAGATACCGGGGGAACCGCCTATTCCCAAGAGATTTTGTATGCTAGATATCCCTAAGTACAATGGGACCACTGATCCCAACGAGCATGTCACCTCCTATATATGCGCCATCAAAGGTAATGATTTGGAAGATAATGAGATCCAATATGTTATACTAAAGAAGTTCGGAGAGACTCTATCGAAGGGGGCAATGATTTGGTACCATAATCTACCGCCAAATTCCATTGACTTATTCGCCATGCTTGCAGATTCTTTCATAAAGGCACATGTCATGGCCATAAAGGTTGCAACGAGGAAATCAGACATTTTCAAAGTAAAACAGAAGGATATGAAATGCTTAGGGAGTTGCTATCTCGGTTCCAAATGGAACACATGGAATTGCCACCGGTCACAGATGATTAGGCTATTCACGACTTCACTCAGGGGTTGAATGAACAAAGTTCAATAGCATCACGTTAATTGAAGCAAAACTTGATCGAATTTTCGGCGGTGAACTGGAATCGGTACCAATCGAAGATCAAAGTCGAGGATGACCAATTAGGAACTCCTTCCCGTTCTGTATATCCGAACAGGTACGCAGGAAGAAATAATAGAGATATCGATAGGGAACCTCGGTCTAATAGAGATCTATATCAGCCATACAACGTAGACCGCATGAACGGCGACCCCAAACGCAATTCCACTTGAAACGATCAAAGGAGCGATCGAGGACAGAGTTCTCGGGGACTTATGAGCAAAAGTGGTTTTGATAAGCACGCCGATCCCACAGAGGCACCTCTATTATCAGAGTATAACTTTAAATATCGACGCATCAAGTATTGTATCGGCAATTGGAAGAATCAAAGATACTAGATGGCCCAGACCCATACAGACTAATCCTTCCCAAAGAAATCCCAATCTGATGTGCAAGTATCATGGCACGCATGGCCAAAAAATTGAGTATTGTAGGCAACTGAGAGAGGAGGTAGCACGTCTATTCAACGAGGGTCACCTTTGAGAGTTCTTAAGTGATCGAGCCAAAAACCATTTCAGAGAAAGGGACGCCAACATGAAAAACGAACAAGAAGAGCCACAACATGTGATCCATATGATCGTCGGCGGGGTCAATATTTCACAAGGGCCCGTGTTCAAACGAACTAAAGTATCAATTACTAAGGAAAAACGGACCCGATATTATGTGCTAGAAGGCACCGTATCATTCAACGATGAGGAGGCAGAAGGAATTTCTCCACCCTACAATGACGCTTTGATAATTTCTATCTTTATGAATAAAATTCAAGTTAATCGTGTTTTAGTGGATCCAGGTAGCTCGGAAAATATCATCCGATCGAGGGTCGTGCTCGCAGCTCGGCCTACAAGATCAAATCGTTCTCGCAGCTCGAGTCTTGAACGGTTTCAACATGGCCATCGAAACAACTAAAGGAAAAATCATTCTACCGGTGAACGTGGCTGGAACTATTCAAGAAACCAAGTTCCATGTAATCGATGGCGACATAAGGTACAACGCTCTACTCGGGAGGCCCTGGATTCACAATATGAGGGCAGTCCCTTCAACTCTCCACCAAATGATGAAATTCCCAATGCCATACTGGGTGAAAATGGTATATGGAGAGCAACATGCTGCAAAGGAAATGTTCGCGGTCGATGAGGTGATACCGATATCGGCGCTTTCAACAAGAAAGAGATCGGAGGTCAAAGGAAAACATGGGGCCAAATAGCAACCACAGTCGCCAGCCCTGACTCAGTCATAAAAATAGGGAGTCGAAGAGGAAGATGACGATTATTGGATCCCTCGATCCTTCGTTATTCCCGAAGATTTCGATGCCATCAAATCGACAGTTGAGGAGCTGGAGCAGGTCATTCTGATAGAGTACCTGCCTGATCGAAAGGTATAATTAGGAACGGGATTAACCCCCAAACTCAAGAGAAAAATCATTAAATTTATTATTGATAACATGGATTATTTTCTTGGTCCCACTTAGATATGACAGGGATCACATGATCGACGCCACGACCGGCCACAGATCCTTAGTTTTATCAACGCCTACTTCGGGTACAATCAAATTCAAATGAACCTGGAGGATCAGGAAAATACTTCATTCATCACTAAGTATGGCACATATTGCTATAATGTAATACCTTTTGGGCTAAAAAATGCTAGTGCTACCTACCAACGCCTAGTAAATAAAATGTTCGAAGAACAAATAGGTAAGTCAATGGAGGTATATATTGACGATATTCTAGTTAAGTTCCTGAGTGCAGAGGACCATTTGACACATTTGCAGGAAACCCTCAAGATACTGAGAAAATACGACATGAAGCTCAACCCCAAGAAATGTGTTTTCGGGGTCCGTTTGGGCAAGTTCCTCGGCTTTATGGTGTCAAATCGGGGGATCAACATCAAACCCGATAAAATCCAGGCTATCGAAGACATCACAGTCGTGTATATCGTTAAAGCCGTGCAAAGGATGACAGGGCGAATAGCCGCCTTACGCCGATTCAACTCGAGATCGTCAGATCGAAGTCATAGGTTCTTCTCACTCCTCAAAAAGAAGAAAAATTTCGCCTGGATCCCGGAATGCCAATAGGCGTTATAAGAACTAAAACGGTACCTCTCGAGTCCGCCATTACTTCATACTCAAAAAGCAAATAAAAATCTCTACTTATACTTAGCAGCCTCGGAAGTTGCGCTAAGTGGTGTCCTAGTCCGAGAAGAGCAAGGTACAAAATTTCCCGTTTATTATGTTAGTCGAACTTTAGGCGGGGCCAATATGTGTGATAAACACTTATCCTCTTCGTAATGTTTTACATAAGCCCGAGCTATTGGGCCGATTGGCCAAATGGGTCGTCGAACTTAGTGGGTATGATATCGAGTATCTACCCCGAACAACCATCAAGTCTCAAATTTTAGCAGACTTAATGGCCGACTTCACGCCAGCCCTCGTACTCGAAGTCGAAGAAGAAATTTTGATAAAATTGGGTACATCATCAGGGGTGTGGACCCTTTTTACAGACGACACTTCGAATGTGAAAGGGTCCGGGCTAGGCATCATTTTGAAGCCGCCCACGGGAAATACAATTAGGCAATCTATCAAAACTTCTAAGTTGACTAACAATGAGGCCGAGTATGAGGCCATGATTGCAGGTATCGAACTAGCTAAAATCTTGGGAACGGAAGTCATTGAGGCCAAATGCGACTCCTTACTGGTGGTAAACCAAGTCAACAGAACCTTCGAGGTTCGAGGGAATCAAATGCAAAGGTATTTGGATAAATAGGAGGTAACATTACATCGTTTTAAAGAATGGACTTTCCAGCATGTACCTCAAGAGCAAAACAGCGAGGCTGATTCCCTTGCGAATCTGGGATCATCAGTTGAAGACGATGAAATTAGCTCGGGGACTGTCGTACAAATCTCAAGGTCAGTGATCGAAGAAGGACATGCAGAAATAAACTCCACGATACTAACCTGGGATTGGAGGAATAAATATATTGAGTATTTGAAAAACGGAAACTCCCATAAGACACTAAGGAATCAAGGACTCGACGAACAAAAGTTGCTCGATTCACATTTACTGAAGATGGAACATTATACAGAAGGATGTTCGATAGACCATTGGCAATATTCTTGGGACCAGGGGACACCGATTATGTTCTAAGAAAAGTTCACGAGGGTACTTGCGAGAATCACTCCGGTGCCGAATCGCTAGTTCACATGGTCATCAGAGCAGGATAATATTGGGCCAATATGGAGAAAGACACTAAAGAATTCGTTCGAAAATGCGATAAGTGCCAAAGGTATGCACCAATAATCCATCAACCGGGAGAGAAACTTCATTCAGTCTTATCCTCATGGCCATTCATGAAATGGGGAATGGACATCGTCGGCCCTTTGTCATCGACCCCAGGTAAAGCTAAATTCATTTTATTTATGACTGGCTATTTCTCTAAGTGGGTTGAAGTATAGGTCTTCGAGAAAGTGGGAGAAAAGGAAGTTATAGAATTCATCCGGGATCACATCATATGCCGATTCGGGATACCTGCCGAGATTGTATGCGACAATGGAAAACAATTCATCGGTAACAAAATAACAAAGTTTCTCGCAGATCACTAGATAAAAAGGATCTTATCGACACCGTATCATCCTAGTGGAAACGGACAGGCCGAATCGACAAATAAGACCATCAATCAGAATCTGAAGAAAATATTGAACGACGCCAAGGGAAAATGGAGAGAAATTCTACATGAAATCCTTTGGGCATATCGAACAACGTCAAAATCTAGTACGGGGGAAACACCGTTCTCCTTGGTATATGGCTCCGAAGCCTTGATCTCGGTCGAAGTCAGGGAACCCAACGCCATATTTCGATATGCAACGGAAGAGTCAAATCACGAGTCTATGGATACGAGCCTCGAACTACTAGATGAAAAATGGGAAGCTGCCCTCGTTCGAATGGCCGCACAAAAACAACGTCGAAAGGTATTATAATCGAAGGACCAACCTTCGCCACTTAAGAATCGGGGAATTAGTTCTGAGAAAAGTCACCCTCAATACTCGAGACCCTAACGAAGAAAAACTTGGCCCAAATTGGGAAAGACCGTGTCAAGTCCTTGATATCGTCGGAAAAGGATCCTACAAGCTTGGCACGATAAACAGCGAGCAACTACTAAATAATTAGAACATATCAATCCTCAAACAATATTATTGTTAAAGTATGACCTTCTCCTTTTTCATTTACATTTTACACTAACTTATTTTTCAGGTGAACGAGCAAAGGCATCGAAGTTCCGTTCACTCAGGAAGATATCAGGTTTTAAAGCACGCGTTGCACTCTTTTTCCCTTCGACCAGTTTTTATCCCAAATGGATTTTTTTGGCAAGGTTTTTAACGAGTAAACCATTGTTCGTGCTAACTTAGAGTAACCGAGGTTTTTTTACAATCAATCTTAAATACTAGGGGGAATCACCCCCGGATGTTATGTTTTCAATGAAAATACTTCATGTCAACAGGGTCTTGGTAGGAAAACTTTGTAAAGGACAAACGATCAAATGAACCGTGTCCGTATAGATTAATCGAGCCCTAATGGCAAAACATGTACGCATATATGAACTATTGAAAGAAGTACTTTTCCTTACCAGATGTCCTGTGCCTTAATGAAATTTTTACTTTACAAGTTCCATACTTATGATTTCTTGTAAAAATTGGCTCAATGGACAATTACAACTACACTTCGAACGATCAACCCCATACTCGAGGACTGGCGTCAAAAAATTGACATGTTCGAACTATTAAACTTCGAGACCATAAGACCTCAAAGAGGCAACCCTTGATTTTATAGGCCAAGGTCACCCTACTCGGGGACTAACATTTTGAACAAGTTCAAAGTATTATTGGGAATTTAAGTCTAAGAGGCAAATCCCAAGGCTACGGCCGAACTAACGCGGCTCAGAGACATCCGAATTCCGCAATGAAAATAGGCCTTCGAATTCTGTTGAAAACCGATTAGAAAAGGCTACCCTCAGCAAAATCATCAAAGGGCTTCGATAATATCGACCCTTAAAAAACCTTAAGAGGTATCGAACTGTTTAAATACAAATTTGTGCTAAAGCATAAAAAATAAAGGGTTTCAATAATATCAAAAAACCCAACGGGTAAAAACTTCATGCTAAATCATACCGAAATTCCTATATGTACAAATTTTGAAGCCGAAAAGGGAAAAAAGCCATTCTTTTGAGGCCATATTGACCTGATTCGAGAGCCTAAGGGCCATTATATTTTTGAGTTCGAGAGTTCATTCTCACTCAACTCAAACCTAAAGGTTTTACTACTTCGAGTTCGAGCAAGAGCTCGCTCGACTACAAAAGCAGTGTTAGTTTGGCTTCGGCCAAGTTGCCTAAAATCCAAAGTCTTAAACTTATTATTCACAAGGCATGAAGTATATAAAAATTTTACAAGGCACAAAGTGAATTGAAATTATCACAAGTCAAATTTCAGACGAAATTCAAAAAGAAACATTCTTATATATATCAACAGAGGTATTTACAAAGGACTGATCGGGTCCTACACAAAGAAAAGAAAAGAAAAATACAAATGCCCTAACTATGTTCGGGGGTGACTCCCTCCTAGGGGGAAATTTCTTCCTCGGGAACCCATCATTATCGGACCCACTCTTGCTACCTTCATCGTCTTCATCGTCGTAGGAAGAGGCCAGTAGCCTGGCATCGGCTTCATGCACCTTTTCCTGAACTATCTCCTCAGAAAGGTCAAAACCTCGGGCGTGAATCTCCTTGAGGGTTTCTCTCCGAGATTGGAATTTTGCTAGATCGGCAGTCCATTGTGCTCGATCGGAAGCCTCCCTCAATTTTGCTTTGGCGGCCTCGGTATCAGCTAGATATATGGCCACCGACTTGTCGGCCTCTACCTTCGCTTTTTCAGCCTCAGCTTGGGCCTTTGTGAGTTCAGCTTCAATTTCTTCGACCCTCTTAGCCTGAACCGAGTACTTGTCTTTTGCACTTCGAAGTTGGACTTCGACCGACGACAACTGAGCCAAGGCAATTTTCTTCTCAGCAGCAAGGCGGTCCATGCCTTCCTTCCACTTGTAGCAGTCAGCTTTTGCTTGATCGAACTCCTTCTGAAATAGCTCGATCCTCTCAATATTTTGCTACAACTGTGACACTAACACATTAGCTTCCGCTCTTAAATTGAGCCCGTGGTTTTGCAAGAGATTCGTTACCTGCTCGTTCAGCTTGGCTTCCTCCTTATGGGCTCTGGCCAAATCAGCTCGGAGGTCCTTGATCTCCTCGTCCTTCTGCCCACAGAGAAGTTTGAGAGATTTCCTTTCCTCTGAAAGCCTTGGGAGATCGGACTCGTATTTCTTAGTTCAGTCCGAGACTTAGAAAAAGCCTGTATGAAAAACAAATGGAGTTAGGCAGAGAAAAGGAAAAATGAACGAAAGCTACATCAACAAAATTTATACTTACTCGTCTTAGAAGACATTGGGCCTCTTCGAAGAAGTTGGATGCATCATTGAGATAGGAGGCATCCTCGACCTCGGTAAAGCAATCACGAAAGGGATCCTCCCCACCAGGGGACTCCGCCTATTTCGGGAGTCCTTATAGCTTGTGCATCCCTTATGGTCTCTTTGGAAAAGGCCAGTAGAGATAGTGAGTAGCCTGCTATCACTGCCCAAACGAGTCACTCGGGGTGCGCTGTTCAACTCTAGGGTTCTCGGGATCATCCCCATATAGTATAATCGAGAAAGCCTCGACCTCATATGGTTCAGGGACCTTGCCCGAAACTTCTTCAACACTAGGCATGGCCTCATCAATCACCGCTGGTTTAGCAACCTTGGCGGTCTCGAAAGTATTCCTCACTCGGGTCACCAGCGCCGAGTCACCGCTCTCATTTTCATCATCATCATCATTTTCTTCTTCCCTTAGTCTTTGGAGTGACTCCAAAGTCAGAGGGATAACATTCCCCTTGGGTTTCCGAGCTGCTTTTTTTTTGTTTTAAGGTCCTCGGATGTCGAGACCCTCTTTCTCTTATTGTCCTTCCCCGACTTCGGAGCCGGGGCCATAGCCTCTTCCTCACTGTGAGCATGTTATTATTTACCTACCATATATTCCTACAAAATTCAATAAATTAATTAGTTTTATAAATTTTATTGAATTTCAATGCTATTTGTGAATTAATTTTGCATTGTATGACCATAATTTGCCTTTTAATATTTATACATAATTCAAGGTTTCATAACCTCAATTTTTTATTAGAAAGTTACAAAAAAAAATTATCTTTTAAATAATTACAGGGTTTTAATGGTCAATTGCATAACTTAATCCTTTTTCATAAGAAAATTATGAAATTTGCTAGAGGTATTAGACTAAATGGTTTTAATCCTAGTTAATTTATCAATTGATTAGAAAAAAACTAAGTTAGAATTAATTACCACATTTTGTTAAGTTTTAATTTAATTAGAGTTAATTAATTATCTTAAATTGGTAAATTAAGCTTAAAACCAGACCTGGGCTAAGCCTACCTGTCACACCTCCTTTTTTCACTACCCTGGGGTTAATGAAGGGGTAATAAGGGAGTTTTTCCACTTTAAGTGACATTATTCAGATTTGGGATATATTTTAGTTTTCAGAGTCGCCACCCGGATTTTTGACGATGCTCCGGGACACCGTTTTATTTTAAAATCCCAAATCGAGGAAATTTTGACTCTGTTTTAATTTGTCTGGGACCAGAAATCCGAGTAAGGAATTCTGTTAACCCGGGAGAAGCTGTTAGGCATTCCCGAGTTCCGTGGTTCTAGCACGGTCACTTAACTATTAATATTTGGCCTAAATTATTACTTACATATTTTAGCCTATTGTGCATTCTGCCGTTTAATTTTTAACCGCTTTTAGTATTTATGAAATTATCCTTAAATAAGTCACGATGTCGTGCACTTATTTGTTTTTGAGACATATTATATCTACGCCACATGAAATGCACCCGCAATTACAACATGTGATTTTTATTATAGTTTGAAGTTGAA
>MDKI01149201.1:0-10116 GCA_005239505.1 Nicotiana paniculata | reverse complement strand
AACGTACTATCCAACGACGCTATATTTTGCGTCTTAAATTTGATGATGTTGACAGGACGACTTCATGTCATCTGGTCAGCTTTTTCAGTTAGACAAGACAACACACATATAACGTAGTGGTACGTCGCGCTAAATACATAACATACTATCTAACAACGCTATATTTTGCGTCTTAAATTTGATGATGTTGACAGGACGACTTTATGTCAGCTGGTCAGCTTTTTCAATTAGACAAGACAACACACACATAACATAGTGGTAAATCGCGCTAAATACATAACTTACTATCCAACGACGCTATATTTGCGTCTTAAATTTGATGATGTTGACAGGACGACTTTATGAGCTGGTCAGCTTTTTCAGTTAGACAAAACAACACACACATTGACTCGACCTTCTTTGACTTTTTTTTGTATTTGGTGTAAATAATATTTTTATTTACATTAACAACAAAATTTAACTGTGCCGTTAGTACATATAATTATATTAATATATAATTTAAATCCGTAATATAGGAAAGTACAAATCGTAATTAACAAATATAATTTTATTTCATAAATCTTGGATCATATACATAGACATAAAATTATTAAAGCATCAACTCAAGGGTAGTTAGGTACACTAGAATAATACCCCCCACAATTAGTTTTGCCACACAAACCAGCTGAAGGACATTTACGTCGGTGTTTGTGAGCATATACCACATTTGCGCGCATAAACGGTATCACTAGCATCCATTTGGTTGCGTATGCGTGTTCTCTTCTGCACCTGTATTTTACGCAAATATGACTTGTTACACACCATTTTAAATGGTTCAGGAGGCCAAAAATGCTCAGCACCCACTGGCTGCAACTGACCACCATAAGTGTTTAGGTACTTGGCAACACTATATTGTTGATCAACATAGTTGGTCTCCTCAAAACTAATACATTGAAAGCACTTGATGGCATGTGAGAAAGGCATGTGGTATATGAACCATTTCCCACAAGAGCATAACCTTGATGATTCATTTACAGTATGTACATTATTCCCCCGATTTTGATTGATAGCGGTGTGAACTTCAAAAATATTTCTTTCGTTATCATACTGCAAAAATGAATGCCAATGTGCTCGCCGTCTGTATTTCTCAAATCTCTGCATCGGCACTGGCATAAATTCAACACCCCTTTCCATCAATTCCGTTGCAGCTGCATACCGTTCAACAAACCTCTCCGGCATCTGCTTGAACGACATTCGCACCATGGCTGTGAGGGGAAATCCTCTTGCCGACTTCAATAACCCGTTGAAGGACTCTGACACGTTTGTAGTAAGAACTCCCCATCGTCTGCCACTATCCACATGCAAAGTCCACTTTTCAGGGTTATGTCGCATTAGCCAACAATAGGCTGCCTCGTCTTCTTGCCTAATAGATTCCATATGCCTCCGGAATTTGTGTTGTTGGTGGTCCGTTGCTGCCATCCACATCAAATAATGTAGATCCTTCTTGGGATATACCTTCTGGAAATTTGCCTTAAAGTGCCTCACACAGTAACGGTGGTATGCATAAGGCTCTTGTCATGGAGGCAAGTTGTCCACAGAACTTAATATACCACCATGACGATCATATATTAGACATATACCTGAACGCTGTTTCACAACGTGCTCTTTCAAGTGGTTCAAAAACATCGTCCACGTCTCTTTGCTTTCATTGTCACAAACAACAAAAGCCAGAGGAAATAACTGGCCATTAGCATCCACTGCCACGTCTATCAACAACTTGATATCGTACTTTCCATAGACATGAGTTGCGTCTATGGATATTACGGGCCGACAATGCGAAAAACCATCAATTGCTGGCTTAAACGCCCATAACACGTAATTGAATATGTATTCTGGTATTCCCGAACTCCGCTCAAGCTTCCATTCAACGACCGTCCCGGAATTAAAGTGCTGCAGTGCGGCCATGTACTTTGGTAGAGCTGCAAAAGATTTATCCCAGTTACCGTAGACAATTTCAAATGCTCGTTTGCGCCCGAGAAATGCCTTTCTTCGCGTAATGGTATGGCGATATTCCTGGTGGACTGATGTAATGCACTCTTTGATTTTATACCTTATGGACGCTTCGATGTGCGGAATAAGTACAAGAGAACAAGTCAATATCCAAGTTGAAGTGATTACCGTTGAATGTGTCCATTTCACATGTGTGGATGAGAATGTATTTACCCACTTTCCACATACCTGTCTTCTTCTTGGACGCATGCAACATCCAAGGACATGGCCAAAACCACCTGCGGCAAACAACCTTGTATACATCCGGACTTGATTCCATTACCTGCATCTCACGACACTCTTTTATGTTGTTCATTTTACAAGCCCCGCTTACGCGCGCTTTATCGGGGAAAAGCATACCCTTTGCAAGCACCGTTGGTCTAGACTCATCCTACATTGCTGCCCGTATTTCATCAAAATCCCTTGTGAGAGCTTCCACATCCCGAACGCTTGGTAAATTATCAATGTAAGGAATCTCCCTTGAATGAAACGGCACTTCGGACTCGTACACTCTTCGTCTAGGTGAGGTTCTCTTCAAATCTGGTCCTTCTCCCTCATCCTCATCATCACCATCCTCACGAGGAAAGGGTGTCTCGTCTCCGGATTCATTGGCATTGTTGTCGTAATAACTATTATGTTCCTCACTTTGTGCATCAGCCAGATCCCGATGTAATACGTCATTTTCGGGTAATTGAGTGAGTACGGGTGGTTCAACTTGCTCGTTTTCACTGCACAACCAAAAAAAATATAAGCTACTGAAATTAATAAATACTTTTCATATAGCTATATAACTTGACTTACAAGTTGTAATGTGATGAAATTCCATGATGGACGTTTTCAATTGGGTGATGACTACCGAATGGGCCACTTGTAAATTTCATATCCGGTCGGTACCCCCTATTCAATATATGAGCGTTAATATAAATTCAATACACGAAAAATATACATAATTAACAGAAATCACAGCATAAATTTACCACTCGTCTTGTGAATGTTGGAAAGCATGATAGAAATTATTTTCTCCCTCCTCATTCCCCGGCGGTGATAAGTTTAAATCAAGAAAAACTCTTTCATCCGGTACCTGTCCGGCAAAAACTACTCTAGAATAACCACCCGATGACTGGGGGGTATCTCTACTACGCACAACCTCGTTTTTTGTAACGTCTACAACCTTCACGTACATCTCCAACATTGTGATTAAAAGAAATTCCCGGCATTCATCCGGAGTCCTCAGAAAATCACTCAAAGTTTCATCATCGTCGATGTTAAACTCCGAGTAAAAAGCAACCCCTTGCGAAGTGACGGAATACAGATATCGTCCGGTTACTTTAAGTAACACTGAACGTTTGCTCACACCCATTTTTTTGCATAACAACGATATCAACTTATCGTACTCCATGGTTAGTGGCAATTTAACATGACACTGAGCAGGTAAATTGTAGCCCACAAAGTTATTCTCCATCACAACCTCACCCCCCAATATAATGAAACTCTTATTCTACGCTCTTCAAACATAATGAACAAATGTTTAAGAATTTTAACAACAATAAACGTTTGATCAAGAGTTGAAATTGTTTTGTGATTGAATGAAATGCAATTCTAACCGCTTTATATTGAATGACTGGCCGGAGAATTTTTTTTTTAATTGTATAGCGCTAAAGCAGTGGGCACTATACGCTTTTTGAATTATTGGTGGGCCCAGGAAGCAGGTATAGCGCCACAGTGCACGACGCTATACAGAAAAGACGTATAACGCCGGACACTATGGCGTTATACCCACTGTCAGGAAAAAAAATTGTATATTGTGACACTATACACTAACGGCACAATTATCGTTAGTGTATAGCGCCACATAGTGTGGCGTTATATATAGTCCGATACTTTTTTTTTTTTTTGATTTATTTTCGTTTATTTGTCAAATTTGACCACAATTGAGTTCCGTGCCCTCTATTTCTCTATCTTGATCAAAGTCACTAGTCTATTAGATCCTTGTCAATTCATGCGAAGATTGATCAAATAGGATCTCCTCAGAGCCCTTAGGGTTGTTATAAGTCCATTCTGTACACGAATAAAGAGGTAACTGCCTTTTCGGACAAGATTAGGAGAATAGCTATACATCTCTAATCCTATTCTTTGAGGCAATACATCTCAAACGATGATTTTATTTACGGTGATCCAATTGAACTCTCCCATATCAAATGACTTATTCAAGAGATGGGCAAATCTTGGCTTTGCCTCAGTTACCTTTTAATTCAATTTTTTTTTTCTACAAACGAACATGCACAATATACGAGTGACATTACAAGAAAATATAAAGTAGCATGTGTGCTCCACAAATTATTTAAGACAAATAACAAAAGAAAACAACGACAGGCGACACATTACAAATCACAAGAAAATATAAAATGGCTAAGACAAGTGTACTAGCTTTTCGCACCAACTTGCTTGCCATGTTGATTCAAATCTTGAAACCTTGGGCAACTTTGTGGTCAAGATATCCCCAGCCACATGTGGGACAATTGTTTTAGGCATCGTAGCTTCTAGTCCCTCTTTTTCTTGCACTCACTTGGAAAGTGGCTTAGCACAGACACCAAATGAACTTTCAATATCAAATCATTAGTCTTCCTTAGGCCTGATTTCAATCCCTTCAACAACTAAGCCACTTTTCCAGTTACCTTCCTTGATCTCTGTCAAGCTCATCTCCAGTTCAACTTCTTGTCCTCTCTTGACAAAGAATTCACCCAACTCAACTTCTATCCATCCATCACTTCTCTGCTGCGGGTATCGTGCTTGTGCTTCGTTTTCTGAAGGTGGATTCACTTCCCGTCTTAGGATATTTGCCATCTGGTTCAATAGTCCCAGCCGCCTAGGAACAATTTGGTACATATGCCTCCGTGCTGCCTCTGGATCCAGAAAAACTGAGTGGGATTTTCTTTCATGCCCCGAAATCCCTACTGCACCCTCTGCACTTTGGTGATCAAATCCATAGGTCCTGGATTTCGTTGTGAACACAAAGTACGCTACATATTTGGTGTCAGGGGATAACATAGAGGTGTTAATCTTGCCGGCAATGTCAAACCAGCAGACATCAAGAAGCTCAGCGACCTCTGAGAACCTAGTTTCAAAAACATCACATTACATCAACTTGAGAATGACATCTTATTAAGAACCAAGATTCTACTCTTCTTTGCTTTAGCATAAAAACTTTTATCCTTAGAACTAGACTGAAAAATGAAAAAACAAGTACTAGTCGTCAACTCAAATAAAGAAAAGGTAGAGGAAAAGGACTTCTCTTCTACCCCATAATAAAAGTTACTTGTCAAATGAAATACCTGGACTCGGGAAGGGAGATCCATCTCCAATACCTAGGTGTGTCAGCCCAAACAATTGCAAGTGACTTTGCAGCTAACATGTAACATTTCTTTCCACTGCGCTTCTCCAATGAGAAGCTCTGCATTTCATCAATACCAAGTCAGAAGTAAGCTTTGCAAGCAAGAAACAAAACTAAGCCCAGCAGTAGCTGCTCAAAGCAGGAAAATAGGAAAAATGAGCTAATCACAATTCACATGTGAACAAAAACACAAAAGCAATGATATCAAAAATGTAGCTGAAAATACACAATGCGATCAAGGCGATATCCATATGTACTTAAAGACAAAATGGTGGATCCACACCTATCTACAAGTGGGCAACTGTGGTCCTATTGCCTCTTTTATTTTTAAATATTCTAATTTCCTTCGGTACCCAAATGATAAAAGAGGGAAAAGGGGGTAATGGGAACGTGTTGATTATGTATCATAAAATGTTAATACCATTTACAAAAGAACTTAAAAGAATATGGTTAGCAGGCACTACTATATAAGGTTCTAACACTCTATTCAACTTCCCATCTTCTGCATCAATGTTGATGTAGCCAAATGCAAACAGATCGTCTCTCACACACATGGACTTGACGAATACAGGAACGATATCAGCCAGTCAATGAGTTCAAATTACCAAGACCTGTATAGGACAAAATCCGCCCTAAAATATCTAGGGTAATATGTCGGCCAGGGAGCAGCGAGATTCATGGTCGAGATGTCAACAATGACTGAGGTCGAGCACCGCTGACATAGCAGTAACGGCTAGTTTTTGAATTAGGATATTAAAACTATTAGGGTTTGCTAGAGACATGTCTCAAATAAATAGAGAAAAAAGAGAAGGAATAAGGTTGTGATAATAGCACACTTTACAAAACGATTCTCTCTCAAATTTCTCTCTCTTGTAAAGATACAAAGACTACTTTTTTATCAAGATTCTTGCCCATATTATTCCATACTTTTCCACCAGATCCGAGAATAGTTCGAACAAATCTTGAATTTATCTGTTTATTGTCAGGAAGAACATTCGTCCAATCCATTCTTTATTGGGTGAATCATTCCTCATATTTACTTAAATGTCTTACACCTTCATTACTGCTCATACTTTATGAACATTTTGTGCTTATCATTGTCAACACTACACTGGATCTGTCTCATCTCACACACGTTTTCAAGATTTGCATCTAGAGTTATTATCATTAACTAGATTTAACCTGCTATTACATAAATATAATAATTTAGCTGAAAGTTATACTTTTTGGTCAAACACAAGTACATACTTAATGTCTATGTGATCGATGGATCACTTCAATCTTTGAAAGAGAAGATTCTAGGAATAATTTGAACCACTATATTTTCTTCTGCATGTTTCACGTCAATATAATTCCGTAATGACCTCACAGTCTGCCAGGTAGTTTTAAAATCGTTGACGTCGGTTTTTAACCTACTCTATTTGCTTGAGTGACACAAGACCCCCAAAAAATGTCACGGTTATTCACTTGTTAAGGAAATGACTAACTATTATATTTTCACTAGTTCAATCCATGTGAGTAAGCATATGAGCAAAAATTCTTATTGTTGTTCAAAGATAACATGTTTTAGAGTAAAAATAGTTTCACATTATATTTCATACTGAAACACAGCAAAAGAAATTCCCTCCTGACAAATTTTTAAATTTTTTTTCAGAAAATCAAATCCAAACACTCAAAAGAAACAAACGACACTAAGCAAAACTACCAAGGGTGTGGCTTAGTGGTTAATGAAGTGGGTGAAAAATACTAGGCGGGCGGAGGCAAAAAAATACTAGGTGATTTTTTGCCATCTGTCCAAGCCTTGGTGGGTAAAGTTACCCGGTACCTAGTGGGAGGTGGCAGGGGTGCACAAGCTTTATCCAAATGAAAACATACTAAGATAAAATCATTTCTAGTCCAGACGCTTTGTTTAGAACGTATTCTCTAACTATAACAAAATAAGTTTTTCTATGTACAGTGTAAAAATTATTTACACGATCAGGTTACTTACTTATCTTGGTAAAAATGGGTAATTACTCCACTAGACGCATAGTAGAGTATAATATCCAACTAAAATAACAAGCTTTTTTTTGTGTATTTTCTCGATCGCTATTTAATTGAATGCATTTCATTCCGAAAGATTCCATCCGAAAAAAATTCACATTTTTCGACTTCTCAAGCAACAAACAAAAAATTCGAGAGTAAAAAATATTATTTCCTAGAAAATCAAAAAAAAAAAAAAAAAAACATAGATAACAAAATCACGAACCAGAAAAAAAATAAAATCATATATATCAAATAGTCCATCATGTATGCGATAAATTACCTTAGTGCCATCGTCAATCAGAAAAGGATGATCACAGAGGTAAAGATAAAGCTCCTTTTTCGAACCGAACACAATCGAATCCGGTCCATCACTAAACCGGGAAATTATATCGCGATAATCCGGCGGTAAAAACCGGTCCCAAACAGCATCCGATTCAGCAGCGGACCGGAAAATTGAAGCCACAAGCGATAACCGACTTGCATCCCTCGGACACGTTAATGAAAGAACGTTCGCTATGCAACCTTCCGGCAGGTGGTGGATATCAACGCCGCTGACGGCGGAGCTATTTCGGCTTTCCACCGCCATTGTAATGTACTTTTGTGTGCCTGATGATCTCTCACTACTATTTATATGTGTTGGGGTATGAAAAATAAATATATTTTCGTGACGGTAATGGGTAAGATTATGTAAACGGGCCAAAACACCCATTTATAGAGATGTGTCGTTGAAAATGACTTCTGTGTTATAAACATATTATATTATGGATATTTATTTAGTATTAAATAAGTTTTCCGAAGAACGTTATTTATATGGGACTCCGTCATAAATATATTTATCTATTTAGTATCCTATTGGAAATAAGCAAGCTTATCATTTTGATACTCCGTTATGGATAAATATTATCCTCGGTAGAAAATTATCAATATGTGGTAGCTTACAAGTAGCTTACACAGCAGCTTCCACAGCAAATTACAAGCAGCTTACACAACAACCTCATTTCTTCTATAAATAGAGGAAATTTCAGCTCATTATGTATATCAGTTTTAAATTGAATAATATATCAGTTTCTCCTTATGCTTGTCTTTACTTTACAGACTTTATTTTATAACACGCTATCAGCACGAGACTCCTTCATCTTGAGCAAAGACTTTGAAAGTATCAAAGGTACAAACTTTTCTTTTCTAAATAATGTCAAATCTTTCTAAACTTGAATTTGTAGCCCCAGATATATCGGGCAAAAGCTACAGGTCTTGGGTGCTTGATGCTGATATTTATCTTGATGTGATGAGTCTGGCAAACACATCAAGGACAAAAATCAAATATCAAACCAAGACCGTGCCAAAGCAATGATATTCCTACGCCATCACCTTGATGAAGGCTTGAAAATGGAATATCTCGTTGTTAAAGTTCCAGTCATATTGCTGAATAATTTAAAAGTAGATATGACCACCTGAAGATGGTCGTTTTTCCACAAGCATGTTATGATTGGGCCATCTAAGGCTACAAGATTTTAAATCTACCAGAGAGTATAATTCTGCTATGTTCAGAATTATTTTTCAATTAAAATTATGTTGGGCTGATCATGGTATGTTGGAGAAAACTTTCACCACTTTTCATGCCTCGAACATGCTCCTGCAACATCAATATCGAGAGATGGGATTCAAAAAAATATTCTAAACTTATCTCACATCTTCTAATAGCGAGCAACATAATGGGCTATTAATGAAAAACCATGAAAGCTGACCTACTAGTTCTTATCCATTCCCTGAAGTGAATGAAACAGACTTTCACCAAGCTAAGCGTGGAAGAAGTCGTGGTCGGAGAAAAACTCTAATCATGGTAATAATAATGCACCACAGAACCTTTCTCACCACCAGCAATGAAAAAGGAAGGAACAAATGCATGAAGCGGTGCAAACAACAAAGGCAGAAAATGCATGCAATAGATGTGGAGGAAAATGGCACTGGTCACGTACCTGTTGTACGCCAAAGCACCTGGCTGAGCTTTATCAAGCCTCCCTGAAGAAGACAGAAAAATATTAAAGCAAATTTTATTTCTGAAGATAATTTAGACTTCATGCATTTAGATGAAGCTGATTACTTTGCCCTCCCGGAAGGTGAAACAAGTCATATGATCGGGGATGAATATGTAGAAATGTAAATATTTTAATTTTTGTTGTTTGTAGTAGATAGTATGGTTATGTAGTTGTTGTACATAAATAAAAGTTATGCTTTGATAATAATTGTTACTATCATATTTATTTTGTTTATGTCATTTTGAAGAATATGGATAATCCTCAAATTATGTTTGGATCAAAGACAAATCATGAAGAAATTTGTGTAATTGATAGTGGAACAAATCATACCATATTCAAAGATCAGAAATACTTTTCTTATTTGCATAGGGAAAAAGCAAATGTTTCAATAATTTCTGGTAATATAAGTTTGATTGAAGAGCCATTATAAGAACTCTCCAGCATTATCAAGGCGAATAGCCTTTATAGGATAATCTGGGACTTGTGCCCTTAATCGAATCATTTGGGCTAATAGCTTTGCAAACGCCAGGTTGAAAGATGATAGTAGGGACACATGTGACTATTGATGTGTGGGTGGCTAGAATTCGTGATTTTAAGCATTATTTACCTCGCATTTTATGTACTTTAATGATAAAA
>ML362791.1:0-20069 GCA_005239505.1 Nicotiana paniculata | reverse complement strand
CCCCCCCCCCCCCCCCCCCACCACCACTTCCATTCTACCGTTTAAAAATAGACAACCTTTTTTTATTTTTCTTTTTTTTAAATAAAATTGTACCTTTTTTCTACAAACTTCAGTATTGCCTAGGTAAATATATTATTATATAATTTACTATTAATATTTTTTAGGGCCTTAAAATTTTAGAGCCTAAAAAAAGCTTTACTAGCGTCCCGCTCTTCCCCTTGAGCCAACCCTTGGGTATGGATAAGCAGGAGATTAAGTAATTCTATTTCAAAAATAATGATGGTCAATAATGATCAGCAAAGCATTAATTGGCAGTTGGCGATATGACATTATATATTTGACGAATTATATATGATTTTGGATTTAGGATTTAGGATAGAGATGAAAGGGCAATTGTCTCAGGCTGTCCCATATTAGGTCAAAGATATGCAATGTTTTCTACTTAATGTTGGTTTGTTAGGGTGGGAGATAAGACAACAACGAGACTATGGGCATAAATGGCACCTAATTAAAACAGAATCTAATTAAACTATACTACTATCTTAAAAGAAGCATATCCACAATTAAACTATGTTTCATGCATCGGCTTAATATACGAAAAATTTATCAACAGCCGATATTTACACTAACCTGATGCATATACATACACTTCTTATACTTAAATGATAAGTTGGTATACCTCAATTTATTACTTAATCATGACAAATTATATATAACTTAATATTAATATTGAATGCGAATAAATTTCTTCCTATGAAATTACGATACACTACTATTTTGTTTACCCTCAAAATGGGATAATAATTGAATTTGTACGTGGTTTTAAGAAACGTGATCTAACTCGATACGAAATGAGAAATCAGATTAAAATTAAAATAAACAATGAGAAAGTAAATGCAAATCACACAAGTTGAAAAATCTTAGCCTTGGAAGGTTAGCCACCTTTGAGCCAAAAGTGCTTTTATCGATACCAGAGCTGAATGACAAGATAATAACTAGAAATAATAATATATTTCTTTGGAATGAGTGTTACAATGTCATTTACAAGTAGTCAAATCCCCTTTTATATAGTAGGGGAGTCCTACTTTAGGTACAATTTTCAATCAAAGGTGAAAATCTCCTAGTTTGCTGATTTGCCGATTCTTTATTGATACGTGCCGAGATTCCCACCGAAATATCTGACCAGTAACGAATATTTCGGCCTTCCGTTATTTCGGTCTTCTGTTGGTTATACCGGCAATGTTTTTCTCGAGCTTATTCCGGGTCATGGTCGATTCAGGGATCACTAGCTCAATGTTCTTGAGGACGGACATTCTGACCTCGTGTTCTGGTTCGATGAGACTCAAAGTCGATACTCAACTCTTCGCGTTCTGAGCCCGATCTATTGTGATATAGTCGAGTCCGATTTCGATCGTATACAGATAGTCCCCTCATTTTTTGGAGTGTAAACGACGAGAAACGATATGAGTTTTCGATTCTCTCCTCGGTACTCCGTATCAGAAATGAAAAAATAAACGAAACGTCACGTCTTATTGGCATTAAATGCTCGTCAGTTTCTGGTAGGCCACTTCTGGATTTGAACCGTCATTTGAAAATTATAAATACCCCCTTCTTCATTCATTCAAACTTTACATCCAAATCTTCTCTACTCCTGTTTCTTAGAAATTTCAACACTTCCCAACATTAAATTTCTAGCTATTCTGAAATCCTTTCACAAGAACTTCAGCTCTGTTTTTATCCTCAACCATCAAGCTTAATCTTTAAACTTCCTCTCTTCTCTTCATTTATCAAGGAAATAGCGAAGACTTCAAAGTTCGTTCCCCAAAAAGAAATTCCCTCTGCCTCGTGACCGGTTGTAGAGGAAAACGTTTCTTCTGTTGCTCCCGAGGAACCGGCACCGAAACCTCCTCTGAAAATGTTCATTCCCAGGGGGTGCCCGACCAGTGCTGATTTCAAGACCGAGAAGACCTCCTTGGTACCGGGTCGGTGTGATGGGGTCTCGAGATATATTTGCTCGACCAGTGAGGACATCATTTCCGAGGTCAAGAAAGATTGCAATTGAGCTAATAAGAACATAATGGTCCCCAAGCCTGAGGAAGCCATTAATACCCACGTGGAGGGATTTAAAAGTGTTTAAACTTATCCCTTCACGCTGGGTTCCTTGGACCCCGTCATTATTGCCTTTTGTAAGAGATACAAGATGACCCTTGGTCACATCCACCCTTCTTTTTGTAGGATAGTAATTCTCCTAGGTTTTTTCGTAAGCAATATCGAGGGGTATCCCTTCACCCTAGACCATCTCATGTGCTTATATAGTCCTCAAATTTATCAAGGGGGACTAATCAAGCTTGCTCGTCAGGCCAGTAAGTCCCTGTTATCGAGCATCGATGAAGATCGGGATCGAAGCTGGTTAGGCCGCTTTGTCAGAGTGAAGATCTGGGATTTTATCCTAGCTGAGCATCTGTAATTTTCTAATAAGTGGAACATGACACGTAAGTATAATTTTGCTTTCACGATTTTGTTCATCGCTTTTCCTTTTCCTCCCTTCTCATCGATGTTTTGTGGTGGTGCAACTATTGCTCGGATGTCGGATGCAGTTCCTCAACTCAAGGAGTGGGTCGAGGGCATTGTGTCACAGAAACTATATTCCGAGCGCGCATGGTGCGATCTTTCGAAAGGCCAGTAGGAGGCCCGTTCTCACGCTGAGATTCCCTTCTTGAGTGGACAACACTTAGGTTTCCTCCATGTTGTTGAGCGCTTATTCATTTCTTTTTTCTTTGCAGGTCTTCCCAAGGATGTTGCAATAAAGCCTCCATCTGGTGACGAGGATTACCCCTCCGAGTCCCCTGCTCTGAGACAGGGTGAGGAGAAAAAGAAAAAACCAAGGAGGAGGCTGGTGTGCAAATCCAAAGAAAGTACCAGCGCCCGAGAGCTCCCATCGGACTCACTACACCGGTTGAGGGATGAGTCTGAAGAAGAAGAAGCCTCGAAATTGGTGGCCCGCGTGCGGTCGCAGTTCAAGGGACGAGGGGCCACCAAACCAAAGAGAGGCAACATCGATTCTCCTCGAATCAGGGAGGACGAAGAGGCACTGGCCGAGGCCTCCGAACCAGAGAAGGGCGAGGCCGTTTTGCCTTGGGAGGCCGACAAGGAGACCACGACCGGTGCTTCTAGGGTAGAGGACAATGCCCCGAAGGACATACTTGAAGTGATAGATCTCTATGAGTCGTCTTCACTTTCTGACTCCATGATCAACGAGGCTCAGACGCTGAAAGGTCACCTCAACGAAGAGCCCCAAGAGGTGGCATACCCCTTTCACAACTTTTTTGACAGTCTAGAATCCACCTCCACGGAGGACTTCATCGGCTTGGGTGACTTACCGGTGCCAAGGAAGTGTCCGTCTTCGGGGACCGGTGAGCCTTCCTCTAGCCCGAAACTAGTCGACCGATTACCCAGCTCCGAGTGGGAATCCTGACCGGAAGTGATCGATCATTATGTCTATTCCGAAGGATGTCAGGGTCTTTTATGCCCCCATAAGGGTTTCTAGTAATCTTCGGTGTCTACTGACCGAAGAGGATCAAGCCAAAATGAACGAGGTGGACGCGCCCTGCATGTTCAATGAAGCACAACCGGCGTTAAATCGGGTAACTTTGAATACCTCTTGTCGACCTTTATTATATATTTAGATAAAGTCGCAAAGAATCATAACTTTTCTCTTTGTGATTGCAGGCCTCGGTGCTTCATAATGAGAATTTTCATATCAGGAAGAGTTAAACCAACATGAGACCGAGACTTGAGGGCTCACTGAGAAGAGGGATGCTTACAAACTTTTCAATGAAAAACTCCAGGTTGAGCTAGAGGCGGCTCGGAAGGAGCATGCCGACCTAGTCGAGCAGGTAAGAAGAGTATTTGAAATTATTGACGATGAGTCAGACATGGGGGCTAACGGTCCGAACCCGTAGGTTCAAAAGAAACTTGATTAGATCGAGCAGCTTCAAGAGGATGTGGATGCGGTAAAGGCCAAGGCCGAAGAATGGAAAAGAAACATGGATTGCTATGCCTCAAAAAAGGAGACTGCCCGGGCACAATTGACTTCTGCCGAGGTCCAACTTTGTGCTGCAAAGGAAAAGGCCTTGGTGCAGGCCAAAAAGGTCGAGGAGATCCAGTCTCAGCTTAGTTCGGTTGTCTCCGATCAAGAAAATCTGGCCAAGGAGCTTGAGGTCGCCAAGTCAGAGGTAGTCGTGGTCAAAGCCGAAGTTGATGAAAGGGTAGCCCAGCATAAGGCAGATGCCGAGGCGGCTCAGGACCTTGTAAAAAATATAGTTGAGCATATGAAGTGGAATTCCCGAAGGGAGGCCCTCGAGGAAGTTTACGCTCGGGGTTTCGATTTATCGGCTGAGATCGAGAATTCCAAGGTGCTCGAAGTCGAGGCCAGGAAGCTGGCCTATTCCAAGGAGTCTGAAGATTCGGGTGACTCCGAGGGTGGTGAAGACCCCGAAGGTGATGATGCGGCCCCCGACGAAAACTAGACCACTTAGGACCCTTTTAGATGCTTTTCTCTTCTTTTTTTTGTATCACCCTTTTGTTGAGGTTGTTCGGCCTTTGTAAAAATTTGCATCAAGTCTATTTTGCCCTTGTAAAAAGAATTTTTGATATGTATATAAGGCTTTTTCCCTTCCACAACTTTTGAATTTCCCTTTGCTTTATTATTTGTATTCGCAAAGATCAAAATGCCTTAGTATGAAATAGTTAGGTTACATTCGAAGGTTCAAACAAACCTTGCCTTTAACATTATTTTGTTTTAAAGCATCGTGGGGATTCGGTATTACCGGAAACGTTTTACCAAAGTAGTTAAGATTATAGTTTTCCAAGGGTAGCCTTTAGAACCGATTATGAAATTTTTTGAAGGCCTTTTCTTTTACGGGTCTCGGACGTCTTCGAGCAGCGTTAATATAGTCGTAGCCTTTTTAGTTCGGGTTTTTCCCGGTGGGCTTTCTATCCCGATTTATCCAGGTTTGCCTAAGATACCAGTCCCCGAGTAGGGGTGGCCGACCTTTGAAATTCGGGCATTGCCTAACAGGTCTTATGCCCCCGAGGTCTAATAGCTCAGACCGTCCAAGTTTGTTTTCGGACGACAGTCCCCGAGTGAGAGTGATTGTTCAAAATCGGGTTAAGGTGGCCCTTAGTCTCGATACCTTTAGGGGATCAGATGTAGTAAATTCCTTGAGAAATGCAAGAAAAATTTATAAGGACAAGATGTTTATGCGCAAGGAAGAGACTTCTTTTTATTCTTGTGCATAATAGTTATACATGTATACATGTTTTATGCCAGAGCTTGAGCAGTCTATGTGGGTGTGATTCATTTGACCGTTTGGCCCTTACAATAAATCCTTATCGATCGAGACCCTCCAATCACAAAGTTTATTTCCTTGCTAAAGTCGATATCCGAGGGTAATGCCTCCTAGTGTTTGGTGATGATCGAAGAGAAGCCTTGAATGCTGTTATGATCATTGTCACCGGTTCATAGCCAGCCTTCAGTTCTAAGTTAGCACGACTTACTTATTTCCTTGTTAAAAACCTTTCCGGAAAACCCATTTGGGACAAAACCTGTTCAAGGGAAAAAGAGTGCAACGCGTGCTTTCAGACCTAAAATGTTGTATCGTTCCTTGTCGGTTACCTGCAAGCGTTAGTTTAAAATGTAAATAAAAGAAAAAATGGGGTCGTACCTTAGCAGTAATATCGTTTCAAGTGAGTTATATTATAGTCGTTCGGTAGTTGCTCGACGTTCATTGTTCCGAGTTTGTTGGATCCTTTTCCGGTGATCTCGATAATTTGGTACAATCCTTCCCAATTCAGCCCAATTTGCATTTGTTCGGGTTTCGAGTGCTCAATGTGACCTTCCTTATTACTAAATCCCCGTTCTAGAAGTGTCGAAGGTTGGCCCTTCGATTGTAATACCTTTCGATCCGCTATTTTTGGGTGGCTAACCGGACAAGGGTGGCTCCGCACCTTTCATCTAATAGATCCAGGCTCGTACTCAAGGTCTTGTCGTTCGATTCCTTTATTGTATATCAGAATCTGATACTTGGTTCTCCGACTTCGACCAGTATTAGATCTTCGGCGCCATAAACCAATGAAAATGGAGTGGCCCCGACACTGCACTTCGAGGTCGTACAGTATGTCCATATGTTGACTCCGGGTAGGATTTCCTTCCATTTTTCTTTGACGTCGGTTAACCTCTATTTCAGATTTTGGAGTATGGTTTTGTTGGTAGATTCATCTTGTCCGTTCCCACTAGGGTGATAGGGTGTTGATAGGATCCTTTTGATCATGTGGTCTTCAAGAAATTTGGTTACTTTGGTGCCGATGAATTTTCCCATTGTCGCATATGATCTCGGCCGACATTCTGTACCGACATATGATGTGGTCCCAAATGAAATCGATGGCTTCCTTCTCCCTGACCTTTTCATATGTCTGGGCTTCCACCCACTTAGAAAGATAGTCAGTCATAAACAATATAAATTAAGCTTTACCGGGTGCCCATGGAAGGGGGACGACGATGTCCATTCCTCACTTCATGAACGGCCAAGGTGACAAACCAAATGCAACAACTCCCCGGGATGATGAATCATCAGATCGTGTCTCTGTCACCCATCACATTTTCAAACGAACTCCTTTGCGTCTTTTTCCATGTTGATCCAGTAATAACCGACTCTGATTATTTTTTGAACCAACGATACGATGCCCGAATAATTTCCACAGGTGCCTTCATAGATTTCCCTCAAACGTGCTCGGTATCCACCAGCCCTAGGCATATTGCGAGTGGTCCATCGAAAGCTCTTCTGAACAGGGTTCTATTTTGGACAGGCTAAATCGGGCTGCCTTTGTACGCATGGCCCTTAATTCTTTTGGATCAGAGGGAAATTCCCGGTCCTAAGATATTATACATATTTATTTCTCTAGTCCCAAGTTAGGCTCGTCGATTTTATCTTGGCATGTACTTCTTCCACCACTGACCTCAAAAGTGGTACGACTTCTCCCGAGGTACGTGTTGCAAAGGACTTTATCTTTTGCGAGGGCATCAGCCTCGCTGTTTTGATCCCGGGGTACGTGTTGCAAAGGACTTTATTTTTTACGAGGGCATCGGCCTCGCTGTTTTGATCCCGGGGTATGTGTTGCAAAGTCCATTCTTTGAACCGATGTAATGTTACCTATAACTTTTCCAAGTATCTTTGCATTCTTTCTTCTCTGACCTCGAATGTTTCATTAACTTGGTTTACCACAAGGAGGGAGTCGCACTTGGCCTCGATCACCTCTGGCCCCAAGCTTTTGGCTAGTTCAAGGCCTGCAATCATGGCCTCATATTCGGCCTCGTTGTTAGTCAATTTCACAGTCTTAATAGATTTTATAATTACATTGTCTATTGGTGGCTTCAATACGATGCCAAGTCTGGACCCTTTTGAGTTTGAGGCGCCATCGGTAAAGAGGGTCCAGATTCCAGAGGAGGTCCCTGAGTTAATTAACAACTCTCTTTCGACCTCGGGTACTAGGGCCGACGTAAAGTCAGCCACAAAGTCTACCAAGATTTGAGACTTCATGGCGGTTCGAGGTCGGTATTCAATATCGTACCCGCTTATTTCCACGGCCCATTTGGCCAACCGGCCCGAGAGCTCGAGATTATGCATAATGTTCCTTAATGGATAAGTAGTTACAATACATATGGGGTGACATTTGAAGTATGGTTTCAGATTCCTAGAGGCGCTTAGTAAAGCGAGCGCCAGTTTTTCTAGGTGAGGGTACCTAGTTTCAGCCTCACCTAGGGTCTTGATAACATAGTAAATTGGAAATTGCGTACCTTACTCTTCCCAAACTAGGAATCCACTTATCGCTATCTTCGAAACCGCCAAGTACAAGTACAATTATTTGTCTGCCTTCGATCTGTGAAGCAGTGGCGGGCTCGATAAGTACCGCTTGAGTTCCTCCAAAGCTCGTTGGCATTCCGGGGTCCATGAGAAGTTATTCTTCACTTCAATAGTGCGAAGAATCGGTGGATCTTGTCGGACGACCTCGAAATGAATCGCCCCAAGGCGGCTATGCGCCTGGTTAACCTTTGCACGGCCTTCACGTTGTCCACAACCTTGATGTCTTCGATGGATTTGATTTTGTCGGGGTTGATCTTGATTCCTCGATTGGATACTATGAACCCGAGGAATTTACCTGATCCAACTCCAAACGCGCATTTCTCCGGGTTCAGCTTCATATTGTATTTCCTTAATATGATGAAGGTTTCTTGCAAATGTTTTAAATGGTCCTCTGCTCGCAGGGGCTTAACCAACATGTCGTCAATGTAAACCTCCATTGATTTTCTTATTTTTTCCTCGAACATCCTATTTACTAGGCGTTGGTAAGTGGCACCGACATTCTTTAAACCGAATGGCATCACGTTGTAGCAGTATGTGCTGTATTTTGTGATGAAGGTGTTTTTTCTGATCACCCGGGTTCATATGTATTTGGTTGTACCCGGAAAAGGTATCGATAAAATTGAGGATCTCGTGGCTGGTCGTGGCATCGATCATTCGATCGATGTTGGGAAAAGGAAAAGAATCCTTGGGACATGCCTTATTCAAATCCTTATAGTATACACACATTCTTAATTTTTTTCCCTTTGTTAGGGACTACTACTAAATTTGCTAACCAATTCGGGTATTTAACCTCCCGAATGGACCCTATTGTAAGGAGTTTAGATACATCGTCCTTGATGAAACCATGTTTGACCTCAGATTGGGGTCTCCTCTTTTGGTTGATCGAATGGAACTTTGGGTCTAGTTGTGAGTGATTATCTTCGATGGGATCCCTATCATATCAGGTGCGACCAAGCGAAACAATATATGTTATCCATAAGAAACTGAATGAGTTTTTTTTTCTGAGCTCGGGATTTAGCCCCGTGCATAGGTATACCTGCCGATCTGGTAGATGCTCGACCAATATGACATGTTCAACCTCCTCGACCGTCGATTTGGTGGCGTCAGAATCATCGGGGTTATAAAAGACCTGGGTACCCCGTAATCATCGTCTTCATCAGTCCCCTATTCTTTTGGTTGGGTCAGAATCAGTGTCGGTAATTTCTATTTGGTTTCTAGTGTTTTGATCGAACTCGATCCCTTTGTCGTTGTAAGTGCGGATATCAGAATCGCCTTTTCAACCGAAAACATCTCCTTTGCGGCTAGCTGTTCTCCGTAGATCGTTTTAATCTCATCTGGTGTTGAGAATTTTAACACTTGGTGCAGAGTTGAGAAGACTGCCCTCATGTTGTGCATCCATGGCCTTCTGAACAAAGAGTTGCACCTCATGTCTCCTTCGATTACATAAAACTTAGCTTCCTGTATGGTCTCAGCGGTGTTTACCGGTAATATTATCTCACCCTTAGTGGTTTCACATGCCATGGTGAATCCGTTTAGAACTCGGACTTCAGGCACGATTTGGTCTTATAGACTGAACTGCTCCACGACCCTCGATCGAAAGATGATGGCCGAGATACCTGGATCAATTAACACACATTTAAATCGAATTTTAATTATGAGTACAGATATTACCAACACATCATTGTGGGGTTGTACAATCCCTTCTGCATCCTCATTGTTGAAAGATAAAGTTCCTTCCGGTATGTAGTCTCGAGTTTGTTTCTCCCTAGTGATAGACACTTTGGTGAGTTTCAACATCAGCCCCTGTGGGATATCAAACCTACTTATGATCATGTTAATGACGTGTTGAGGTTCTTCTTATTCTGTCTGTTTGTTAGAATCCATGTTCCTGAAATGGTTCTTGGCTCGGTCGCTCAATAATTCTCGAAGATGCCCATTATTGAATAGTCAGGCTACTTCCTCTCTCAGCTGTTGACAATCTTCCGTTCGACCGTGAGTGCCATGATATTTGCACATCTGGTTCGGATCCTTTTGGGTTGGGTTGGATGGGATTTTAGAGGTCGAGGCCATTTGGTATCTTTGATGCACCCGATAGTTGATACAATGGTGGTAGCATCGACATTAAAGTTGTATTCTAGTAGCCTTGGTGCTTCTTTAGGCTCGATGGGCCTGTCGAAGCTGTTTTTCTTCATGAGTCCCCGGTTGCTCTGACCTCGGTCAATTCACATTTTGTTTCTCATGGAACTCCACCCGGACCCACTTCTTTTTTGGTCTCCATTATATGGTTGATACCGATCTCTGTTTGGTCTCGGTTCACGATCAATGTCTCTCTTGGCTCTATCAAGGGTTCTGACGGGGTAAACAGAACCTGAAAGGGCCCCGAGTTGATCATCTTCCACTCTGATCTTCGATTGATATCGGTTATGCATGTCGGCCCAAGTAATGGCCGGATATTTTATCAGGTTTTGCTTCAACTGCTGCGAAGCCACTGAGTTTTGAACATTGAGCCCTTGAGTGAAAGCCTGAACAGCCCAATCATCAGCGACCGGTGGCAGATCCATTCCTTCCATTTGAAAACGGGACACAAACTTTCTAAGAATCTCGTTATCCTTCTTTTTTACTTTGGAAAGGTCCGATTTCCTGGTCTCGACCTTGATGGCACCAGCGTGTGCTTTCACGAAAGACTCTGCAAGCATAGCAAATGAGTCAATTGAATTAGGAGGTAAGTTGTGATACCATATCATAGCTCCCTTTGACAGGGTCTACAAATGTTTTCAGCAGAACAGACTCGATCTCATGGTCCTCCAAGTCGTTCCCTTTGATGGCACATGTATAAGAGGTTACATGCTCATTTGGGTCGTTCATTCCATTATACTTAGGTATTTCAGGCATACGAAATTTCTTGGGGATCGACTTCGGAGCCGCGCTCATGAGGAAAAGGTTTTTGCACGAACTTCTTGGAATCTAGGCCTTTCAATATCAGAGGTGCTCCTAGGATTTGGTCTACCCTGGAATTGTAGGTTTCCACCTTTTTGTCATTAGATTCGATTTTCTTCTCCCCTGATTCTCTCCGTTTTATCAGCTCCTTGAGCATCTTTATGATCTCGGGGTTAGCTCCCGATTCATATTCATTTGACCTTTGTATGACCGGTTCATCACTGCGGGTAACATCCCGGGGTGGATCGGGCTCAACCCTGCTCGGTGCACGACTTTGATTTTGTAACTGAGCTATCGCCGCCTGTTGAGCCAGAAGCATCTTGAAGATTATCTGTAGACTGATCTCGTCTCCTTCAATGCTTTGTGTGTTTCGAGTTGCCGATCGAGGTCCACGGAAGCTACTTTCAGGGTCGTTAGTCAAGTTTGCATCGACAGCCACATGTGAATTAGCGTCAGTCAGATCTATGATCGTAATTCCGATGGGATCAACGGGAAGCACTCCTTCACCGGGCGCTATGTTGCTATTTTCACCGTGGTGACCGGACTCGTTGTCAACATGTAGGGGTGCTGATTGAGAGTTTGACATTTTATGTTTTATCCTGAAATCAGAGACACTTCAAAGAGCAAGCGTAAAGTAGTGACTGTTATGGAGATTTGTATGAAATAACCACTATTATCCTTAGCCCCACGGTGGACGCCAAACTGTTTACCCTCAAAATAGGATAACAATTGAAGTTGTACGCAGTTTTAAGGATACATGATCTAACTCGATACAAAATAAGAAATCGGATTAAAATAAAATAAACAATGAGAAAGTAAGTTCAAATCACACAAGCTAAACAATCTTAGCCTTGGAAGGTTAGCCACACTCGAGCCAAAAGTGCTTTTATCGATACCAGAGCAAAATGACAAGATAATAACTAAAAATAATAATATATTGCTTTAGAATGCATGTTACAAATGTCCTTTACAAGTAATCCGACCCCCTTTATATAGTAGGAGAGTTATACTTTAGGTACAATTTTATAAAAGATAAAAATCTTTTGGTTTGCAGATTTGCCGGTTCTTTAATGATACGTGCCGAGATTCCTGCGAAATATCCGATTGGTTACGGATATTTTGGCCTTTCGATTTCGGTCTTCTGTTGGTTATACCAACAATGTTTTCCTCGAGCTTATTCGAGGTCAGGGTCGATTTCGGGATTACATGCACAATATTTTTTAGGACGGACATTCTGACCTCGTGTTCTGATTTGATGAGACTTGGGGTCGATCTTCAATCCTTCGGGTTCCGAGACCGATCTGTTGTGCAATAGTCTAGCCAGACTTGGACGTATACATATTTAACTCAATGTTTGTAACTATTCAAAATAGAAGTGATATCTTTTTGCGACAAGTTTATGGTGTGTGTTAAAAACGTTACGAAATACCAAACCTATTTTACACAAATGCTTGAAAAAAATTCGATAGCAATTATCGACATGACAAGATGCCGATCGTGTAAAAACCAAAAAAGAAATATCCCATCAAACTTTTACTAGTTGTGTAAACAATGCCAACTCACTTGCAGCTGCATTTTCACGACAAAATCAAATGTATGCGTGCCACGAAAATTGATGCTTTATTTATGTAATACTTACTTATGAAAAGAGAAAGGGGGGGAGGGGGGCGGAGAGAGTCTAGGTTAGAGAAATGTTTGAAATTTGGGTTCGAATTATTGTTGGTTATACCAACTTTCAGTACGTATGGGTACTAATTAAATGCGAAAGAGCAAAGTATAATTGGAGGGACAATGTCATTATATAGGTTGAGCTCCCTCAGATCCATCATATCTTTCATGTCTTTATTTGGTCTAAAACATTTCAATTTTACTATTATAATCTTATAAAATACAAAATGAAAAATGTCATTATATGGCTTATTTGTTTTATGTAAAGGAATCTGTTATCAACTTCTACGTACAATGTGAAAATATTTAGAACCACGACGTAAGAACGAACTCAGTTGGAATAGAAATGTCTAAGAATGTAAATTTCCAAGGTCAAAAAAGGAAAATGACGGAATAACGGTATCCTGAAATAAGTGAGTTAAAAACTGTTAAATGTTTTTTCGTTATTCCAAAAGGATTTTTTAACTTTTAAAATCTTCCTGCTTTTCTATAGGGTGACGGTAAATCATATTCAATAGTGATGCATAAAAGGAGAAGTTAATAGGTAAGACCTTTAGTGGGATAAAAGATTTTACACCTAAAAGATATACGATAGAGTTATGGCCTGTCGCAGTTTTAACTTTTTACCATGACATTTTAAAAAAGAATAATAAGCAGCTGCAAAATTTTATCCCCATCATATATCACTTGGGCCACACACTCATCCGAAAATAGCCTATATTTGAGGCCCTTTCCTGGTTTAGTCTATGTTGTATATGTTTTGAAATTTTCTTTTTATCTGGTAGCCCACAAATATAATAACCGTTGTTTTAGTTTTTCTTTTAAAAATTTTTCCCTCTCTCTCTCACTCTGTTCTTCTCACGCATTTAGCACTCTGTTCTTCTCACGCATTTAGCACAGACGTACGAAGGCAAAACCTTCCTCCATTGTTGCGTTTATTGTGATTTTTCGAGCTTTACTCTTGTTTTCAGGTAATTTTCGTTTCATTTTTATGCTTTTACCACTGTTTTGGTTTTAATTTTTGTTTTATTTTTAGTTTTTTGGATTTTCTAATTTTGATTTTTTTTACACTGCTGTTGTGTTTCCCATTCGATTTTGTGTTCCTTCTAACTTCGTTCTGGGCCTTAATTTGTTGCATGCTTTATTTATTTCGAATTTTAGGGTAGAATTTATTTTTTTAGTTTTGTTATAATTTTGAAAAAATGGCCTCTACTTTGTGTTCATGGCCTTTATTTTTTGTTTGATTTTTGTGTTTTCTATCATTTGTCTTCACCTTTTGTTAAAGCTTTTTTTGTTTTATTGTAGAAAATGCGTTCAAAAATTTCTGCTAAAAGTCGTATGAAGGTTGCTAGGAAAGGTGTTAAAATTGATTTTGCGAAAACATCGAGTGACTTGCCCTCAACACCTGATTCTGAAGCGACTGGGCATGTCCAGGCCACCGATGATGATGATTTTGAGTCTCTTCCTACAAAAAAGTCGCAACAAGTGAGCAGTCGAATGACTCGTTCGCAAACAACGAATACTCCTACTCCAGTTAACATTGTTAGAATAAGGAGTACGAAATATAAAGAAAAGCTGAAATTTGATTTGGCTGCTGAAGATGATGTAGGACCTATCGTTAAACTGAAAAAGAGAAAGATCCGGGACGTTAATCATAAAAAAAGCAATATTGAGGATGTTAAGCATAAAAAGAGCAAGATCGAGGATGATGGTGAGACTGGTCTTGACTGCATATCCAAAGAACAAAGGATTGCTACTCACCGCAAATTGAAGGAGAGAAAACCTAAGCTAAAGGTATTCCTTATGGTGCTATTAATTTTATACATCCTTATACAGTTTTATACTTAGTTATACAGTTTTTTATATATCTTTATACAAGTACTGCTACACTGATTTATTCATGTTTATACAATATTTTAGTATAGTCTGGGTTCCTTATTTCTTTTTTGTTATTTTTCCATATGCAAGGTTGGAGACTTCTATATACAACCATCTGATCATTTTCACAACAGGATTAGTTCCCATACTGAGACTGATATTGTCAGCATTTTGAAGCAATGTTTGACTGACACGCAGCTTCAAATGTTCCGTGCTAGCTGTTTTGGCTACTTCTTGGACCTACCTCAATTTAAAATTGAAAATCAACTTATTCATTGTATACTATTAAGGGAAATCGTCCCAGGGCGGGAAAGGGAGTTGTGGGTTAAAATTAATGGTTGTTTGCTGCGGTTTGGCATTGGCGAGTTTGCTGTTATTACCGGTTTGAAGTGTGTTGAAGAAGACGTCACTGTCTATGACAAACCAGATGTCAATAGGTTGCTAAAAGAGTATTTTTCAGGAGATGGAAAAGGGGCTATAACGAGGGGGCAGCTTCTTGATCGCTTCAAGAAAAAAGGCGGAAGTCGGACGAAGATGCGTTCGAGATGGCCTTGATGGTGTTTGTCCATCATTTCATATTCTCAGATGCCAATAATCATGATATCAACAATGATGATTTTGATATCATTCAAAGTGATCAATATGAGACCTATGCTTGGGAAAAAAAGTCATTTGAAGATATTTTAAAGACAATGAGGGACAGACAGTGTGATTATTTGACAATGTATAGGCTTGGAGGTTTGCCACTTACGTTACAAATATGGTTTTTTGAGTGTTGCTCTATGGTTGACAAGTATCTAGCTGTTCGCGTTGGCACAAATGTGCCATGCATTCTTAATTGAAAAGTC
Source organism: Nicotiana paniculata (assembly GCA_005239505.1). Lineage (NCBI taxonomy): Eukaryota > Viridiplantae > Streptophyta > Magnoliopsida > Solanales > Solanaceae > Nicotiana > Nicotiana paniculata. The sequence continues at coordinate 4,816 of ML362791.1, read as the reverse complement.
ATTGAAACTCCATCATATGCGGATTTGACTGGCGCGGTGATCATGTCTAGTATTGACAAGGTAAACATTTTGTGCCATAATACTTCTTCGTATATGATTTAAGTTTTTTTTGTAAGTATGTATAATTATGAATATGTCACACTTTTCTTTTTTCTACTATTGTAGTCCAGTTTTTCTTATTGTAATTGAACTATATGAACATTTCCCCTACTCGTGAAGAGATGTCAATGCTGAACATCGCCACACTTTTTGAAGTTAATGTCGATGATGTTGCATCAGGGGATGTGCCTGCCTTTCACACTACATCTCCACCTTGTCCTCAGAATATGGAGCAATAATCTGAACAACCTTATCCTCAGAATACGGAGCAATGGTCTAAACAACCTTATCCTCAGAATACATATCAACAGCCTAACCGAGTTATGATCCTTCGGCGCGCTGTTGAATGCTGAAGTTGAGAAGTTGAGGAGTGTTGTTGGAAAGGTACTACATGTTTAGCTTTTCTGCAGTTTATCGGTACTGTATATACATGATTTTTTTGGTTATAAACATGGTTGTTGATTTACTTCTTTTGTTTTTGTTATTTTTTTTTGTTGTAGTTGACTGATACAGTTACGGCACTCAACAGTTATGTAGTTTCTTCCTTTGAAAAAGTGTTCAGTTTTCTGAATATGAAGGAAACAAAGAAAACGAGGGAGGAGGTTCCTGATTCTAAGGTAATTTTACTGATAAAACCAAATCACTCAATAGCTATGCCTTCTCTGAATCATCGCTCAAAAAGTTATGCCTTCTCTTTCTATTATTTTTAATAGATTCGTCAGTGCGTGTCTGATGATAATACATCTGGTCTCGCCGAACATGATGGCTATCAATATGATGTTGTTCCTGACTTTGTCGAGCAAGTGAATCAAGATAACACGCTGGCTGACCAAACAGATTTAGGTGTTAAAGCAAACGAGGGAGTTATTGATGGTGTTGATCATGGTATTCTTCTGGATTTTATCTTATTTGTCTGATTTTGTTTTCTTAATTTTGAAAGTTTTTAATTATTGTTTTCTTCAGGTGATGTCAAGGGTTATACATTTTGGGATGACATTGGCGATGAAGATTTAGCTGCGCTACAGATGTCGCAAATTGTGCTTCACAGACCACCTGTCATAGACGTAGAAGATGATTACATTTCCTCAACAGTCGATTCGGCAGAAAATACCAGGAAAATATGCCAAATCTCTGTATTTGCCAGTTTTTTATTCGGGGGCATCTGACTCGGCGCACAAGCTAATTTTTTATATCAAGCATCCGTTCACGATCGAAATGATGATTTTGATCTCTTTCGCCATTGGCCAAAAAGTTTTGCGCATTTGTTGATAATGGGATGGATACGAGGCGAAGGTAGTAACTTTCTTTAAGATTTCATGTTCTGCTTTTATACTTTTCATTTAAGGTAGTTCTGATTACTTTTTTTTATTTTTTTTTATTTGAAATGCCAAAAATATTTTGTACCAATGAAGTAAATAAGCTTGCTGAAGATTTTATTTTTGGCTCGTGTCATCTGGGCACGAAGGATTGGTTCCACTCACTTGCGTATTGTGGTCGACCTTTGGTTGACACGGTATTTATTAACTTTCTGTTCTAATGCCTTATTTTATTTGTTGCGTATATTTATTGTTTGAGATCCCCATAGTGTATACATAACTTTGTATAATCAAATGTAAGATTTTGGTATAATAATTGTATAAGATTGTATAATCTTGCACAAATATGTATAACTCTGTATTATAGTGTATACATTTGTATATTTAAAAAATCTGCATCATATAGTGATTTTTTTTGTAGTATTTTGAATCATTTAGTAGTGATGGTTGTTTTAGTTTTATTTTTCTTGTATCAGCACTTGGATGTCCTCTTTTACTATTTGAGGAAAAGGGAAAAATATGGGCCGAATGTTGCCGTGCGGTTTACTACAACTGACTTTGCCTTTGGTAACAAAATTAATTCACTGTATAAAGATTTCAAAGTGAAGCAAGATCCTCCAGTGATTTCCGAAGGGCATGAAATAGAAGAGTATATTAGAGGGTATTATTGTGATGCAAATGTCCCGTGGCACACTGTTGACCATGTATTATTCCCTATTTATGTCAAACGCGGAAGAGAAAAATTGGGCCATTGGGTATTGGGGTTGTTTACATTCATATATAGGTGCATCCACATCTATGACTCTAACCGTGGAGATATTAATAATAGACTTGCTTTGGATGCTGCATTACCTTATGCAATTTTGATACCTTACTTCTTGAAGAGTTCTGACTTTTATGTCGAGAAGAAGGGCATTGATTGGAACAATGTTGCATATACCGATAAATCTCATTCTGATGCTTTGCAGATTAATCTGGTTAATAATGTGCCACAACAGATCAAATGGTAGGTTAAATCTTAGTTGTTTTACTATTTTACTATTTGTGTACCTATTTACATTAACATCCTGATAATCTGATTTTTTTTAAAATACAGTGACTGTGGTGCTTTTGTTGTTGGCTTTGATGAGTATTTCATCCTGGGTAAGGAAATTCGAAAAGATAATTTTGACATTGAGACACTTCGCACCAGGTGGGGATCTTTGTTGTGGGATTATGGGAGGAAAAAACAACAGTCCGATGCAATTAGTGGTGATGAAATCACAGGGAGGCTTTTCAGGAAGAGGAAGAAGGGACGACCGAGAAAGTAGTTCTGTTTTTTCCATTAGTAGTTTTGCTATGTATCAGGAGTTGTTTCCTAGTTTTGTCTAAGTACTATTCTGCTACTTGTGAGATAACCTTAAAGGATATTACAGATGATTTTATTTTTGTGTAATTTGTGGTAGTCGTTACAAAATGTGGTTGTTAATGAATTACATTTTTAATGAATATTTCAGTTGTTTTTTCCTTTAAAAAAGTCTGCATTTTTCATTATTGTTGCACTTTTGTCAATGTTGCAGGGTTTATACATATGTATACAATAATATACATAGTTATACAATTTTATACAAACTTATACTCTCATTTACACATCTGTATACATATAACAACACTGATTGTTTGCAGTTCTGTTTTGCATTTGTACAATAGATCAATATGTTTAGCACCACTAAGAACAGCAACACACTATTACTGGATAATCAAAACATGGATAATGAAACATATTTAACATAATTGCAACATATAGCGTAAATTGAAATTCTTTATTGACATTTATAACTCAATTGCTTCTAAAACACAACTACTCAACATTTGTAACTCTATTGTTTGTGAAACTTAACTACTTAACATGACAACATATGTAATAGAAAGTGTTATGATTTCAACTATTTATTTTGGTCAATTCCTACATGTTTTTCTATTGTGACCACTTTGTCCACACACAAAACATGAAAACGCCCTCTTAGACTCTTTCTCTGAAGCAGGTTTGAGTCTTTCCTTTCTTGGCCTTCCTGCATTTCTTCTCCCATTAGGTGGTAGGACCACATTTTCCAGCACCTCTGTTGGGATTACTCATAAACTCTCATCTGGCATCGGATTCACTGGAAATTTATAAGTTTTAAGTGTGAGCATGTGATTTTTGCTCGCCGTATCGTCCTATAAAAATCCCAATAAATCAATTGATTTTATGAATATTTGTTGATTTTTCAGTAATTAATTGTGAATTATTTGCATATCCATAATTCATCTTTCAAAATCATTGAAAATTTTGCATTATGAAGTTATTAGTTATAATTAATTAAATGATAGACAAATGACGAGTATTTAACGTGATGTAGTTTTTAATAACTAATTACTATAAAAATTAACCATTTTATTCGATAAATCATAGATTTAATTAAGAATATATAATTAGTGGTTTTATTCTTAATTAATATGTAAATATATGAAAATAAGATTTTAAAATTAATTGCTACATTTTTCAATTAAGTTAGAGTTTAATTTAATTAGAATAATTAAGTAAATTAATTAAGAAAACAAAATCGGACCTGGGCCAAGAAAGACCCAGGCCCAACCCCTATTGTTCTATGCACCCAGACAACCTAGGCCCAAACCCAATCCCTTACCCGGCCTGCCCCAACCTGACCAAATGACACCGTTTGGTCTAGCCGATTAAGTCCTGGCCATTGATCGAAATGGATCGAACGGCCAGGAACTCACCCCCTCTAAACTATATAAGTGTCCTAACCAAACCCCACCCCCTTCATTTCACCAAATCCTAACCCCTTCTCCGTCCGTCTCTCTCTCTCTCTCCTTTCTCTAAAAACCTTAGCCGCCCCTGAAACCCCACCGCCGTCCGGCCACCATAACAACTCCGATCAACCCCAAATCTCTACCCTACAACCCCCATCACCTCCTAAACCACCTCATGTTCTTGTTTTTGTCAAAAAAACCATCCCAAAAACCCCAATCTCGGATCTGAGATTCCAGAACTCTAAGTCTCCCATGCGCACTGATTCAAGGGCCTTCAACGGCTCGGACCTGCATGAGTCAGTTGCTCTTGACAAGAGCAATTGATTCATGTGGGTTTGACCCGTTTTCAAACCCACCGAAGTCCGGCCAAACTCCGGCAAAATGGTTTTATCTGACTGGTACCCCTCCCCCTTTTGTTTCTTTTAATCACTCGCCTAGTAAGATAAATTGCCTAGGCTAGTATTAAATCTCTTCTACCAATCTATGTCTTCTGTTTGGACTAATTTTTTAGATTTTTTTAGGTTTTCTGTTTATTCTCCTAAATTATGTTAGTCACAAGATATTTGTTTAACTGGGTTTAGTTTTAGGTTTTTCTTCTCTACTGATTG